>JAOBRG010003796.1:0-24223 GCA_027574985.1 Umimayanthus nakama | reverse complement strand
CTCTTTACAGCCACATGGTCGATTTGGTTTGTAGTGCGGCCATTAGGTGAAGTCCAGGTGTATTTATGAATATTCTTTTGTTTGAAAAGGGTCCCACCAATCACTAACTCATTTTGCGCGCAAACGTCAATGAACAAGTCACCATTTTCGTTTCTGTCGCCTAACCCTCCTTTGCCCATTACATCCTCTCTTCCAACGTTGTCTCGACCAACCTTGGCGTTTGCGTCGCCCGTGATTTTACTCGGCTGATCATAACTCTTCTTTATCTTCAGGGACTACTTCGTTTGTTGGTGCATTTATTTGAATTATGGTGGTATTCAGTTGCTTTCCGTAGAATCTTCCTCGGATTATTCTTTCATTCACTGGCTGCAATTCTATTAAACATTTCTCTAAACCTTTAGCAAGAAATAATGCCACACCTCTTTCACGTCTGACTTCACTTCCAGAGAACAAGATTGTTTCGCCCGTCGATGTTCTTAGTCTTCCATGGCCGGTCCAGCGCAGTTCGCTGACACCAAGTATGCTTAGGTTGTATTTCCGCATTTCCGTAGTTAGTACTGTAGTTCTTCCAACTTCATTCAGAGTACGTACATTCCAGCAGCCAATCTTCTTTCTCTTCTTTGCGTTTAACATGCTGTGAGTAGAGACGTTTCTACGCGGACGCCTTTGCCTCCTGCTCATCAAAGTACTCGCTTTCTCATGGCTTTCACTAGTACTTGTCATGCTATGCTCGTTTTCCCACCTCAGATGGGAATCTTGAGGAACATCGCAGGTGGCGCAGGTATCTAAACTAAATGTTCTAAACGTTCGGGTTTCTGTAATCCATTGGTTTTTCGGGAATGGGTGATTAGCCCATCGCCCAACCCCCAACCTGGAGGACCAGGGTTTTTCTGTTAGGGTGTTCCTTCCCTTAGCTCACGGTTTCCGGTTATTTAGAGGCGCCGGACACTCGCCTCTCGCCGCTGCCACTCAGCTGCCGAAGCATTCCCAGGGGCTACGATGACGGGGACGTGTGACATGCGACTTCAGTGGCAGAGCCTATTTGACGGTAGGCATTACTCGGCATTTATGAGAACATTGGTGGCACTTGTTAACCTCACCGAGACCTGTTACCATTGCGTTGAGCCCCCCCTTTTGGAATTCTGAAAAGCTTAATGCTTATTTTATCGATTGATTCTTTACCAAGCAGCTCTTCTGAAACTACCTTTTTTATTTCTTGCGGTGTGTTGAATTTAAACCAGTGTTTCGGTTTGTGAAAGGCAAGTAGTTGAATTTCTTTAGCTTCAGTCAGAGGTGGATACAGAGAAACATTAGTTTCTGATGTTTTTGTTGCTATAGTCAGGACTGTCATCTTCTACTTTTTAACTTCTCGACAAAAAAGACAACTACTGCTAATACTAAAAGCCAGGCATTCGCGAGAAATCCGATTGCTTCACCAGCTGCCTTGAAAATAAATGAAGCTATAGCACCAACTAAACCTCGTAGAATTTGTCTGGGTTTTTGGCCGATATCTTTCAGACCTCCACCAAGTTTTTTCCCTAGAGTTGTCAATCCTTTCTTTAAATTTGAAACCAGAACAGAAATGACGACGGTTACAGCTGAGAAAACCGCGACGATAGTGAAACCGTATTTCTTGATAATTGACTTAATTCTGTCTTTCACAGACATTCGCCCTTCTATTTCTTCATTTTCTCGTTCGGTTCAAGTGCATCTATTTCATCGTTTTGTTCTTCAATATTTCGGTCTATGTTTTCTTTTTGAGCTTCTGTAGCTGTTTTTTCTTGACTCTTTTAAATCATCTATTTTCTTTTCAGGTTAACTTCAGCAATTTCTTCTGCAGGTTGACCAAGAGCTTTAGTAATAGATTGGGGTAAATCATTAGCAATTTCACCATTAGCAGCAAATAAAAACCGCCATTTTCCGGTTTTTTTTATCTCTTACTTCAACTATATTATATTCATTAATTCTAGAAAGACATTATGATGTATCAGCATTCGGAAATTTTCTCTTGATTTCCTCAATGGAATCATTTAATTCGCTTTCTTTTTGTATTAACGATGTAATGTCACTTATATCTCCACCAAATGAAGTTTCTTCATGTGTTCTGTGGCGGTACGGATTAGTTATATCTTCTGAACCTCGTCTTGGCGAAGTTGGAGGAAAACGGTCCATTTCACTCATTTCACCAGTTTCATCATAACCTGGATTCACAGCTCCATTTTTATCAAAATCATCCATTGTAGATTATGTGTTTTAGAAGAAATACATAATTTTAAACTTTATAAGAATCTCGTCGCAGCAAAATTAACAAGGGCCATTCTTCCCGCTACGTAGATCATTTCATAAGTCTTCTTATTTTTCGAAGGTCTGTAATAGTCTGAGAAAACTGGTTCGATCTGGATGTGTTCGATTGTATAATCTTAGAGCCTCGTCAGTGTTCACTAAATTCTGAGAAGCGATTTCATTATTACGTCTATTCTGATCTTGCCAATCAAGTAATTTCTCCCGATTTTCTTGGTAATTTGCATAATCCTTCTGATATTTTTCCAGAGCTTTATCATGTCTCTTTTTTTTCTGCTGATGAATCATCACCTGAAAAATATTTCGCAAAATAAGAGCCACCTATAAAAGTAGTCGCATTCAGAATCGCACCGCCTAACGTCACTGCCATAGTCGCCATATTTTATATAGATTTCGGAATTATTTTCTGATCTTCAAGATAAGTTTTCAATGCCATTGATCCGGCTAGTACACCAGTTAACTTAACATAGTTCATGATATTTGAGGATGGATCACCCAAGAAGTTTTCCTTCAGCATTTTCTTTGCTACATACCCAACTCCAGCTGCCAATCCAACCAGAACGGCAGAATCTGTTATTGTTTTCACAAATTTATTTTGCTCAGCCATATGTTTTATAAATTTCAAAAGATTTTTCAGAATTTCTTAAATTCTGAAAATATTGTGAAAAAAATATTTCTTATGAAATGTCAATTACTACTACCAAGAATTTTAAGTCAAACAAAATCTCACTAGGTGATGAAGAACAGAAGAAATTAAAAACAGGATATAAATACAACTCAATTCAAATATTTTATGATTAAGCCCCATTCGATCTGCTAATTAAGGGAAGACTAACGATTTTCAAACATGACGAAGACTACAGCATTGGTCTCGATGTAAATGAAAATAATGAATCTTGCTTTGAATCCATCGAGAACAAATTATGCAAAGAGATAAAAGAGGAAGTTAATTTGATTAAGGGAGATAGATTTCGAAGAATTTATTCTAAGCTTTTCACAAACAGCAAGGGAAAACTTACAGCTAGCTTTTATGAAGTAAAAGGTGGAAAAAAGAACTCATCGAAGATCCGACTGAATGGGAAGGTGTTCCCTTCACTGGAAAAATCTTATTCAGGATAACTGGTATTTACTGAACAAAAAAATTAAAGAGCATTGCATTATTCGCAAAGGAAGTTTTAATTCTATAGAAGGAAGAAGAACAAGAACAAGTACCAACAGAAAGCAACCTAATTTCAATAGATTCGGATGAAGAGAATGAATAACTGATTCAAATTTAAATTCAAAGAATTTAAATTTGTGCTTCACTTAAAATAAGTATTCGGAATATCAAAATAACATTCAAACAGATGTCTTAAGCAGAAGCATAAGTTTGAGAATTTTTCTGATTTTAATATATCGACCAGCTTCTTTCTTGAATCTAGATCTAAATCTCTTCCGTAATCCTCAAAGAGGGTTTTTGTTCCAACTTGACTGGGATTATGAAAAGCTACTACACATGCAACATTATCACGAAAAGATTTTTGCTATTGAGGTCAACTGCTGAGTGAGAACCCATAATCTTTAATATTCCGAAATTGTCTGCCAGAAAATGCTAGTTCTATGAATTTGTTTGATCGCTACTTCAGATATTTGGAAACAGCACAATCATCATGAACTATCAATGTATTTGTTCCAGAAAATAAAGTAATGCAGCAATATAATAATTCATTAATTTCATCTTGATTGCTTGCAGCTGGCATGAGAACTAAAAAGTTTTTGTCTCTTTTAGCGAAATTACGATACGTTTTGTTCTTATCGTAAGTTGGGCAAATCAATATAATATACTCAAAAACATTTCGAAATGATCCACGTAACTTATCAATTAGGTATCTTGTCTTTCCACCGTTTGTTGGGGCTGTAATTATGCAGTGAAATGGAGTTTTGTCAGCCAGTTCGTTCATTGATTTTATTAGTATTTTATATTTTTAAGGTTTGATTTCTCAATTTCCATTACAGCATCCGCTACTACAAACATATGACAAGTTATATTTCCTGATCCAGTGGTTTTACGTTTAATTTCAATCTTAACTCCATCACAAGTGTTATTCAGAAATAATCCTCCTCCGTGGATAGTGTTATCTGGATGAGTTCTTAAATCAATCCACAAAGCAAATTTATCTGTGTAAAAGTCAATCTCCTTTACTTGAGAATCTTTAACATCAAATCTCTTCTTCAGAGATCCCCAAAGATCAGATGGGAGCATAACGTTAGAGTATAACTTATTTGGCATTCCATCTATGTTAAAGTTTACTGATGTAATTTTCGGATTAACAAACTTTTCTGAATCTCTTGTCCCTGCTGCGTCACGTCTCGCGTCATAATTGTTTCTTTCAATTTACCTTTATCATCTTTTTTCATATATCTATCTTTCCCCTTTTTTTTCGTGAAGGATAAATATTTTCCTCATTCTTTGGAATACAATCAATTTTACCTTCTGTAACACCAAGATTCTTAATAAAAAAAATGGGAATCATAACCTGATAAATTATGAAATATCACAGGGAAAAACTTTGGGATTTTATAATTAAGATTACACAATTTATGAGCTGCACCACGATATGCTCCTGTCAGATGACAGTGATCAGGAACTTTCTTATTATCCTCATCATCATCAAATTTGTCTTCACAGATAAAACAATGTGTAGCATTCTGATGTGCTTCCCAATCCTTATCAGTCCAATTAATTTTTTCTCGAATTCGAATTTCTTAGACTTTATTATTTTATAAATTTTTCTGATTGATTCTTCAAGATAATCAACGAATATCTTGGATACGTCTTCATCTTCTGATTTAGCTGTATATGTTATTAATACTGGTTTGACGAGTTTATCATCGAAACACTTGATTAGATAAGAGAATCCAGAAGGTTTATGATGTTGATATTGATTTGTAAAACTCTTACTCTTATCAGGATCGCAAGTTGAGATTTTCTCTGTGAAGCATTCAAAATCTGCATAAATTACAAAAGGAACTCGCATACTTCTCTAAAAATTCTCGAATGCTAAAAATGCCTTCTTAGGAAATTCTACTCTAACCGAATCATGATTAGAACAGTATTCTAGATGTTTATTCAATGCAGGTTCATTTGGAAAGGACTTTATACATAGATCACAAAAGAAAGTCTCACATTCATGTTTAATAACTTTTGAAGATAATAATCTGCTTTTATTCTTTATCCAGCAGTAGTGGTTTGTTTCTTTATTGGAAATTAATAACAAATCAATTACACGCCTTCGGCTAGAGCTCTGCTCACGTCTGGTTTCGGATTTATCTTTATCTAAGATGTGAGCTCCACCTATTCTTAAAGGATAGACTTTGTAATCTTCATCTTCATCACCATCTTCACCTTCAACTCCGAATACATTAACAGCATATAAAGGATTTTGTTTTTCGAATTTGTTGACAGCTTTCAAAGAAAGTGGAAAATTAATTCCCTTCCAATTAAATTTCTCAGAATTTTCCCTCATCTAGAATTAAGTCTTTGTGGATCCTTCTCTCTAGGATATGCAGCTGATATTACAGCCCACTTGAAGCATTCATTATCGTTTTCATTCCTTACATTTATAATCTCTTTCTTTACTGCTAATTTTTATGGAAGGGGGATATATGAAGATCCAGATAAGGGCTCGAGGGGGTCAACATTTATATCAAAATATTCAACTTTGTCAAACTGCCATCCAGATCCTTCATTCTGAAATTGTTGAACTAATTCAAGTAACCTACCACTCATTACATTGAAAATATTTGAAAAATCACTTGCTTCAGTTATTGTTTCTACCATAGAATGAAAAAAAACCTGAGTTCACATCGATCTCTCCAGTAGCAGGATTTTCTTTTATAAATTGGCATGTGAATATGAATTTTAACTTGATTGGTTTCTTCTGTTGATTTATAAAATTAATAACTTTAAGTTTTATGCTAGTGATAAATGTTTTGGGATCGTAACCTTCTATCCCATTTATCCTGTAAGTTTCAAGAATTCCTTCAATGTTGCATCTTTCAGTTCTAGTTTAATTTTTTCTGCTTTAGTGAATATCTGTTTTACATCATTCTTTAGTTTATTAACTCTTTCATTCACAGTATTTCTAATTGGTTCTGGAATATATGATGTTATCCAATCTGAAAATTTGTTTATATTTTCGATAATTGGTTTTGAGATCTTGCCAGCCAAACTTTTCAATGCTGCTACTTTATTTCTTGCGACATATGGAGTAGGTTTAAGAATAGGAGTATCAATCTCAGGAACTGCTTCATCCAAAATATTCGAAGAATTTCTCTGATTATCCTTAAAATTTTGAATTAATTCATGTTTTCTTAGTCAGCTGTAACGTTTCAATCCTAAATCTTTAGCAACTGACTTCAGCTCTGTGACTTTTTTTTGGTCCATTTTTATACAAAATATAAAATTAATGTTTTTTTTTTCAAAATTAAAAGATTGGCATAATAAAATGTCAAACCCTGTTATTGATGATTATATTGAATCAAAACCTGAAAAAACGTCAGATAAAAAATCCTAAATCTAAGTCAGATGATATAGAAATAAAGCGAGAAAGTTTGGCTATTCTTGCTTCTCTCGGTTCAACTAAAGAATATTTAGGTGTTGAACTTAATCTTGGTGATATAAGTAAACTTAAAATCAAAGACGTAGAGAAATGTTATAACCTTTATCAGTCAGTTCTTGGAAAACAACTTCATAAAGGTTTAATTGAATCATTTATCCGAACTGCAGTCCACTTTGTAGTTTCTGAGATAAATTTCTTTTCTGCCGCTCCACTTGGAAATTTGAATAGATTCCGTCTCCAGAAAGCAATTTTCTCATATATCACATCAATCTTGTGATGGATATCATCTTAAGAGTGATTTCCCCATAATTTTGATTGGATTGACGACGATGTTGTTTGGCTCCCTGCTGTATTATTTACATTCAATTGCACTTGTTCTTGTTGTGAGTTTTGCAGTCGTGTAGTCAAATATACATACGTTACATTTGAAACAGAGCAGCATTTTCGTCTGTTTGTTGCCACTTGTGATCGAGTGTGTTTCGCTGCATTTTGACTCTAATCGTTGATACCCGAGTCGATGGCGGTGAGAAAGACTAATCTAATTCTAACTATTACTCAGTAACATTATACACATACGAACAGAGGCGGTGCGATAAATAAATAAGTAAATAAATAGTTAGAAAAATATATTAAAAAATGAATATGAATAAATAAATAAATATGTATCAAAATAAAAATGAAAAAAAATATATATATATATATATACAATAAAATAAAAAAGTAAGTAAAGAAATAATAACAATAAATAGATAGATAGATAGATAGATATAAATAAGTAAATTAGTTTATTTATTTATTTAATTATTAATTTATTAATTAAGCGAACAAATAGTAATTTACTTGGAGTAGGCAGAGTTTAGCCGCTGCTTGAAGGATTCCAGACTGCTTGCAGAAACAACATCATTTGTTAAAGTGTTCCATTCTGGGACAGTTCTTGGGGAGAATGAGTATTTGAAATAGTGATGGGGAGTGCTGTATGAACTTAAAGTTGTGTTTACGCTTGGTAACTGATTTTGGAGGGAATTACGTAATCGTTTTGGGAGATAGCAGTGAGATCTTTAACAATTTTAAACATTTGAGCCAGTCTGTTGTTCTTTCTCCTAGACTGTAGAGAGGGCCACTCCAGTTTGCTGAGTATATCGGATACGCTAGAAACCCTGCTGTAGTCATTGACAACAAATCTGGCGGCCCGTCTTTGAACCATTTCTAATTTATTAATGTTACTTAAAGTGTGGGGATCCCAGACGGAACTGCAATACTCAAGAGAGGGTCGGACGAGGCTCATGACGGCAGTTTTTTTTACAAGTGTTGGGCGGTAGTACAGGTTTCTTCTCAGGAAGCCTAAGAGGCTATTAGTTTTATTTGTTATTCGTCAACGTCTCCGACTCTAGTGGACCCATCTTTAACATGGGGGGGGGGCACTCCAACTTGATCTTGCCGCATCGATTTGACGTGTCGCCAGAATTTCTTCCGGTTGCCGTTCAGGCTTTCCGAGAGTGTGAAGGAGGTGTACTGTTCCTTCGCTTTACGTATATCAAGTTTGATCTTTTTTCCAAAGGACTTGAGTTTCTCCAAAGGTAAAGGCGTTGTTTCTTGCGTACGCGGCGACGGAGCTCGCGGCTGAACCAGGGGTTTGAGAGTTGATGCTACACAGGGCGTTGTGGGAAGTGTTTCATAGCTACTTTGAGCAAAGAAACTGTGTGGAGAAAGATCGCATGTCTTTCATGAAGGCGTCTTGATCTCCTCGCCTTAAGTGGAATATCTTTCTATACGGTGTTTTGTTATATTTCAGGTTGTATAAAATGTAGCTAAAACTACATCGTGGTCACTCAGTCCGTCTGAGACAGAAACACTACTGACTAAGTCTGGTTTAGACACAAGTACAAGGTCGAAAATGTTAGCGGTAGTATCACAACGGCGGGTTGGTTCCAGGACCATCTGGGATAAATGGAGATCGTTTGTTATATCTAAAAGGCGGTGGCAGAGGTGGGGATCACGGGCAGACGGTTTGACTGATCTGGTTGTCCAGTTCATTCCTGGGAGGTTGAAATCTCCACTAAGAATCAGTAAGTGATTTGAAGCGGTGCTAAATGCCCTAAACAGTGATTCTTCTAGGGACATAATAACTGCCAAAGAGGAGGAAGGAGGTCTGTGAAAGGATCCAACAAAGGCATATTTGTTATTTGGGGAAAAAATCTCGACCCATAATATTTCGCAGTCGGTCTCGAGATCCGATCGTCTGATGGAATTGAGACTGTCGCGGATAATCCGCTTGGTCAAGAAGCATGTAAGATTATCTGGAGTGTAATAAATATTGCATCTCCATGCTTATTTCTAGCCGATAGCCTAAATATTTAGCGACAAACAAGATTCGCCATCTTACTGTCATCTTTCGAAAAAATCGAGTTTGAGAAAAATAACAGAATTTTGTTAAAAAAAGTAAACTTTGCATTTGTTTTTCCAAATCCGAGCCTGGATCGTTCTTAGCTTGTTCTTAATTTTTGGCCAAATTCGGGCCTTGTTCTTCTTATGAAAGTGTTCTTATAAAAAAAAGCGTGTACACGGGAAAATGTCTGCTTTCGACCTCACGTTCTCGCCGACAGTACCACGGATTTTTTTTCTAGGTTCAAATGGTTGCAACAGTTTCAGGGAAGTTTTTTTCTGTTCTTCGTGCAGGAGCTCATCAAATATCTGAAGCCTTCCTTCGCCAATCTTAGAAGCCTCCAGGTCCGGAAAGTATCAACTGCTGCTAAAGCGACTTAGCAACCTGTCAATCTCACGTGTAACTCTAGCGTTTCTTTCATCTCCTCTGCAGTGACTACATTATGCTTCTCATTCAACTACTTGCCGATGTGTGCCTTCATTGAAGTTGTTTTCAGGCCGCCTGTGGATCCGAGAAGTCATATAACGCAGAACACTGACGCCAGTCCGTTTTCCAATGAGATGGAGGCTTAGCAGCAAGGGCCCATTGTGGTAACGAGCGGCGTTGTTTGAATGCAGACAAAACTTTGAGGTGACTGGTGGGCAATCTTGGTTTATAGTGACAGGCAAGTTTTCGATAACTTAGGAAATTGCAACTCTGTTTTGGTTGCAAAAGTTGAATGTGTGGACGTAGCAATCGACTTTGTACGTCTTTTCTTTTCTGTGTTAACTGCACTAACGTGCCAGCTTTTCCCTAGCCTGCGGGCAGGCTCACTTTTTAGGGGATCGGGGGAAAGAAACGCGGAGAAAAAAATGGCCGGGATGGAAGCGGGAAGGGGAGAATGGGAAGAGGGGAAAAGGAAGTGAGTCTGCACGGAAAGCCCCCATTTTGTCCTTTTTACTTTGCTAAGACAAAGTAAAATTCCGAATTGTCGAGAGATGTGAAGACATAACACTGCAGCGAGAGCGCGCCCAAACACAAAGAATCATGGCGACCGTCAGTAGCGAAGAAATGTTGAGTGGCGGATGTTTTGGAGAGAATTCGAAATGTTTTGGGAAGAATCACACCCTGAAACCACAACAGAAAGGAGCTGTGGAACATCTTTTAAATGGACGTGATGTTTTGGCAGTATTACCAACGGGATTTGGGAAAGTCGTATTTATCAAGTCCTCGTGTTGGCGATGGACGCTGTTCGCAAAGGACAAAGCAAAGGCGGTGCGAAGCCTTCGATTTTAATCATTTTGCATTTGAACAGTCTGATTGAAGACCAAATTGACGAGGCTAGATCCGTTTGGTTATCTTGTGCGCTCCTACAAGAACTGCACGTCGAAGACGTGCGCAAGAACAGGTTCGATTTACCCTTTGGTTCCGCAGAAAGAGTCCTTCAGAAGGATTTCAATTCAGTGCTTCTTTGATTGATGACTCGTCTAAGTTGCACCAAAATGTGGCTGCTATAGTTGTGGATGAATTACATACTGCGGAGACATGGACTGGCAAGCGGTAGCTCCCTTTTTACTTAAGGTTTCTTATAAAACAAACTCGAGTGAGCATATTTTAAAAGTGTTCACGTACACAGATATTTTCAATATTATTCTCAAATAGTTATCTATAGTTTTTTGTTTTGTTCATGTTTTGTGTTTTCATTTTTTAATTAGTTAATTATGCTTATAAAGTCAAATCTAGAAGAAAAAAAAACTTCTTTGTTTCTTATACCGTTTTGTCAGCTGTAAACATTACATTTATGAAAAAAATATGGTAAAAAAAATATTAAGTGTTCTCTGTTTTATACTGTTTATGCGTGTAGTTGGTTTGTGATTGCTGTCGCGACAATAAAAATCGTTAAGCATTTTATATTTCATTGTATTTATTTAGTCCCCCCTTCCCGCTTCCATCCCGGCCATTTTTTTTCTTCGCGTTTCTTTCCCCCGATCCTCTACAAAATGAGCCTGCACGCAGGCTAGCTTTCCCCCCTCTTCCCAAAGAACTCACTTATTTGTTCTCGGAAGTGCTGTAACAAATACTTCACGGCCCAGTCAATTGTCATCAAGCAGGTCTCGTGATCAAGAGCGCTCAAGGCATCTTGTTTGGCTTTTTTCTGGACCACAGACCAAATGTAAGCGGGCTTTCCATGAATAGATATCTCGAACGCTTTCCTTACATTCATATTGCAGCCTGGCTTTCTGGCCATCGCTAATCTGGACCTCTTCCAATTTCTCGAGAATCTCGTGAAGCATTCTCCCTAGCCTTTCGCATCAATCACAAACTAATTCATGTTGGTTATGACACTCGCCTTTGAACTCCATTGATTTGGGATTGCTGAAAGCAATTTTTGTTGCATAAAAACATAACATAACACAAATAACTGATATACCTGAACCAACGGGCACAGACGAACTGTGAATACAAAACTATTCGTTTGACATGACTGCATCGACTCTTCTCAGTGTTTAAAGCGCCTTTGCTTTGATTTTAGTCTTCAGCAAGGGATATATGCACATGAATTATTTTTCCTTCAGTTTCTGACCAGTCCACAGTTAGTTCTCTTTGATGCTTTGAGCAAACTGTTATCTTCTCTTTCTTAAATTATGTTAACCCCGCGCGACTCAGACCTTCACACCCAGATAAGACAGATGGGCGGACATGTCCTTTGTGCATGCAAGCAGTGAGATGATCGTGCCAGAACCTTCAGTAGAGCTGCATTCGGAAAGCTTTCTTCCAAAACCACAGTTCATTTTGAAAATGGACGATACAATGGTCGACGCACACACATTACCCTTTTCCTTTGCTTGTGTACATTCTGGCGCTTGAACCCCAGAAATAAACAGCTGGCGGCATCTACAGCTGGCGGCATCAGTGCAAACTATTAAAGGTTTTCCGATTTATTCTACAACTGCAAAATGCTGAAATATGCTCAAATCGGCTGAAGAGCGATTTGCAACAATCGGGTGCTCAACTAGGCAACATATGAAATTTGAAAAATTTTTTTGGTCCTACAACTGCAATATGGTGAAATATGCTCAAATCGGCTAGAAAAGCGATTTACAATACTCGGGTGCTAAACTGGGCGAGCTATGAAAGTTTCAATCTTTTGGGTTTTTACAACTGCAGTATGCTGAAATATCCTCAAATCGGCTAGAAAAACGATTTGCAATACTACTATTTAGTGCTCCCGTTTTGAGCACTTGAGTGTTGCAAATCGCTTTTCTAGCCAATTTGTCCATATTTGCAACACTCGGGTGCTCAACTCAGCGAGATATGAAAGTTTGATATTTTGGGGTCCTACATCTAAAATATGCTAAAACATAATCAAATCAGCAAGAAAAGCGATTTGCAACACTCGCGTTCTCAACTTCGCGATACAGTAAAAACCCGCGTATAATAACAAGTGGATTAAGAACACCCAGGCCTGATTTTAGGAAATAAAGTACCATTTATATAAGAACACATTCAGCCTGAAAAATGAAAGTTGTTCTTACATGGAAAAATATCAAAGATCAACACTACTTTTCATTGCACACATAATAGTTCCACCCCAATATACAATAATATACAATTGCATCAATACAGTACAGTATTGCCTTGATTTATCATTTTTTTTAAATTAAAATACAATTGTGTGCATATATATTGATTTCATCTATTTGTAGCCTAGTATGTTCCTTATTTTAAGAAACTTTTTTTAACAACACTTAAGAACACTTACAGGCTGATTTTGCAGATTATAACCCTTTATATAAGAACCAAATCAGCCTGAACCGCCAAAATAGGTGTTCTTATACGCTGGTTTTTACTGTATATGAAATTGTGAAATTTTTGGGTCCTAAAACTGCAATATCCTGAAGAAATGCTCAAGTTCGCAAGAGAAGCGACTTGCAACACTCGGGTGCTCAACTCGGCGAAATATGAAAGTTTCAAATTCATGGGTCCTATAACTGCATTATGCTGAAATTTCTTAAAATCAACCAGAAGAGCGATTTGGAAGACTTGGGTGCTCAACTTAACGAGATACGAAGCTTTGAAATTTTTGGCTCCTACTTATGCAATATGCTGAAATATGCTCAAATCTCCATAAAAAGCGATTTGCAACACTTTGGTGCTCAACTAAGCAACATATGAAATTTTGACATTACAACCGCGGTATGCTGAAATATGCTCAAATCGGCTGGAAAAGCGATTTCAACACTCGGATGATCAGCTCGCGAGATATCTAAGTTTGAAGTTTTTGGTTCCTACTACAGCAATATCCTGAAAACTTCTCAAATCCGTTAGAAAAGTGATTTAAAACAATCGGGTGGTAAACTCGGCTTGACATGAAAGTTCGAAATTTCTGAATTCTACAAATGAAATATGCTGAAATTTGCTCAATTTGGCTAGAAAAGTGATTTGCAAAACTCGGGTGCTGAGCTCGGCGAGATATAAAAGTTTGAAATTTTTAGGTCCTACAACTGCATTATGCCGAAATATGCTCAAATCGGCTAGAAAAGCGATTTGTAACACTCGGGTGGTCAACTCGATGTGATATGGAAGTTTGAAATTTTTGAGTCCTACAAATGAAGTATGCTATAATATCCTGAAATCGGCTAGAAAAGCGATTTGGAACACTCTGCTGGCCAACTTGGCGAGATATGAAGTTTTGAAATTCAGGGATCCAGAACTGCTATATGCTGAAATTTGCCCAAATCGGCCAGAAGAAAGATTTGGAACACTCTGGTGGCCAACTTGGCGAGATATGAAGTTTTGAAATTCAGGGATCCTACAACTGCAATATGCTGAAATATGCCCAAATCGGCTAGAAAAGCGACTTGCAACACTCGGGTGCTCAAATCGCCGAGATATGAAATTTTGAAACTTTTTGGCCCTACAACTGCAATATGCTGAAATATGCTTAAAACGGCTAGAAAAGCGATTTGCAACACTTGGCTGCTCGACTAGGCAACTTTAAAAATTTTTGGGTTCTACAACTGCAATATGCTAAGACATGCTCAAATCGGCTAGAAAAGCGATTTGCAACACTCGGGTGCTCAACGCGGCGAGATATGAAATTTTAAAATTTTTGGGTCCTACAACTGCAATATTCTGAATATGCTCAAATCGGCCACAAGAGCGATTTGCAACAATCGAGTGCTCAACTTCACAAGGTTTCAATTTTTGAAATATTTTGTTCGTACAAGAGCTATATGCTGAAGAATGGTCGAATCGGCTAGAAAGGCTATGTGCAAAACTTGGGTGCTCAACTCGGCAAGAAAGTAAATTTTGAAAATCTTTGGTGCTACAACTGCAATGTCGTGGAACATACTCAAATCGTCTAGAAAAGCGATTTAAATCAGTCGGGTGCTCAACTCGGCAAGAAAGCAAATTTTGAAAATCTTTGGTCCTACAACTGCAGGTAAGCTGAAATATGCTCGAATCGGCTAGAAAAGCGATTTACAACTCTCGCATGCTCAACTCGACGTGATCTGAAATTTCTAGATTTTTGGGTGTTACAGCTGCAATATGGTGAAATATGCTCAAATAGGCTAAAAAAGCGATTTCCAACACTCTGGTGCTCAACTCTGCTAGATCTGAAATTTTGAAGTTTTTGGATCCTACAACTGCAATATGCTGAAATATGCTCAAATCGACTAGAAAAGCGTTTTACAACACTCGGGTGCTCAACTCGCTGAGATATGAAATTTTGAAATTTTTGGGTTCTACAACTGCAATATGGTGGTATATTCTCAAATCGGCTAGAAAAGCGATTTGCAACACTTGGGTGCTCAACTCGGCAAGAAATGAAATTTTGAAAATTTTTTCGTCCTACAAATGCAATATGCTGAATTATGTTCGAATCAGCTAGAAAAGCTTGTTGCAACACTCGGGTGCTCGACACGGCGAGATATGAAAGTTTGAAATTTTTTGGTCCTACAACTGAAATATGCCCCAATTATCTAGAAAAGTTATTTGCAACACTCGGTTACTCAACTCGCGAGATATGAAAGTTTGAAATTATTTGTCTTACAACTGCAACATGCTGAAATATGCTCAAATCGGTTAGAAAAGTGATTTGTAACACTAGGGTTCTCAACTCAGCAACAAATCAAAATTAGAAATTTGTGGGTGCTACAACTGCAATATGGTGAAATATGCTTAAATCGGCTAGAAAAGCAATTTGCAACACTCCGGTGCTCAACTCGGCGAAGTATGAGAGTTAAACATTTTTTTGTCCTATAACTCAAATATGCTGAAACATGGTCAAATCGACAAGAACAGTGTTTTCCCACAATCGGATGCTCAACTTGGCGAGATATGAAAGTTTGAAATTTTTGGTTCCTACAACTGCAATATGGTTAGATATGCTCAAATCGCCTAGAAAGGGTGCTCAACTAGGCGAGATGCAAAATTTTTGAAATTATTTGGTGCTACAACTGTAACATGCTGAAATATACTTAAATCGGCTAGAAGAGCGATTTGCAACACTGGTGTGCTCAACTCGGCGAGGTATGAAAGTTTGAAATTTTTGGATCCTACAACTGCAATATGCAGAAATATGCTAAAGCTGGCTAGAAAAGCTATTTGCAACAATCGGGTGCTCAACTCGGAGAGATATCAATGATTTGAAATTTTTGGGTCCTACAACTGCAATATGCTGAAACATGCTCAACTCGGCTAGAAAACCGATTTGCGAGACTCGGATAAAGTACTCGGCGAGATATGAAATTTGTAAAGTTTTGGGTCCTACAACTGCAATATGCTGTAATATCCTTATATCGGGCAAAAGAGCGATGTGCAACCCTCGGTTGCTTAACTCGGCGAGATATGAAATTTTTAGCTCCATAAACTGCAATATGCTGAAATATTCTAAAATCGGCCAGAAGAGCGATTTGCAACACTCGGTTGCTCAACTCGGCGAGATATGAAATTTTGAAATATTTGGTCCTACATCTGCAATATGCTGTGATACGATCAAATCGGCTAGAAAAGCGATTTGGAACTCTCGGATGTTCAAGTCGTTATGATATGATATTTTTGGGTGTTACAACTGCAAAATGCTGAAATATGCTCAAAAAGGCTAGAAAAGCCACTTGCAACACTCGGATGCTCATCTCGCGATATATAATTGTTTGAAATTTGTGGGTCCTACAAATGAAATATGCTGAAATATGCTCAAATCGGCTAGAAAGGCGATTTTCATTTCCCGGGTGCTCAACTCGTCGAGATATGAAAGTTTCAAATTTTTGAGTCTTACAACTACAATATGCTCAAATATGCTCAAATTCGCTATAATAGCTTGGTGTGGAACTCTTTAGATGACAAGCTGAAAATCCTGCAGAAGCCTTCTTTTAAGTAAAATCTGAAAAAAGACTGTCTACCTGAATTTTATGCAACTGAATAAAAGAGATTCTGTGCAGAGCTGTTTTTAGAACTGAAAGTTGCCCTTCACCACTCCTCCAAGTGATTGTTAGCTATCTATTGTCAAGTGTCTAATTTATAAATTTATTATCTATGGACACATGAACATTTGCCCTTCTCACCCTGTATATTGACATTTTTTTATTACTATTAATGTTATTATGCTATTGTATTTGTTTGGGTTTTTTTCTTTTTACTTTTTGCACAAGTTCTATGTACGTTTCTCCTTCAATGTTTCAACCTGTAATATAAAATAGTCAGCCAACTGTCAAGACTAACCTCTGGTTATTACAGTTGGCTGATAACCTCTTTTCTATTTGATTTAACTACTCTTAACCCTCAAAACTCCAAAGGGGGAGTCAATTGGACCCCCATAGGTTTATCCCACCTAAAATTTGACGCTTTCAGGCAATCAAAATGAAACTTTCGGTACCTGTAGAATTGAGCGGATTTTTTGACGTTAATTGGATGACGTAATCACTTATAATTTATGCCTAATTAAATATGCAAATTAAAGTTTGCTATAAAAAAACTGTAAATTTTTTGGAAAAATGGCTTTTATTTCTTCTTTTAGACTCTACTCTAAATTTTATTCCTGTTTTAGGTTGAAAATACACCATGTTTTAACTAATTCCAGTAAAATTTGCTTCAGTTTTGATAAAAGAAAAATTTTTGAAAAATCCAAGGCGGCTGCCAAGATGGCAGAGTTGTTGTGAAACAACTGTTGCCATAGAAACATCTCTTAATTAAAGCTTGATTGTTGTAATGGAAAGTAACAAACAAACCAAAAGCTACCTCCATGTAAAAGACTGACATTTTATCTGCAGCCGTCTCGAAAATTTATGGGAGTGGACCAAATAACACCCTCCCCCACTTGGGCTCACGTGTAACAGTAGATAGCTTGGACTTCCGAGGGTTAAACATAAATTTTTTTGCACAGGTATTGAAATAAGATTGAATTGAATTGCAAGACTTGGGTGCTCAACCCGGCGAGATATGAATGTTTGAAATTTTTGGGTCATACATCTGCAATATCCTGAAATATGCTCAAAATGGCTAGAAAAACGGTTTGCAACGCTTGGGGTGCTCAACTCGGCGAGGTATGAAAGTTTGAAATTTTTGGGTCCTACAACTGCAATATGATGAAATATACTCAAATCCGCTGGAAAAACAATTTGCAATACTCGGGTGCTCAACTCAGCGAGAAACGAAATTTCTAAATTTTTGGGTCCAACAAATGCAATATGCTGAAATATTCTTCAATCGGCCAAAAGAGCGATTTCCAAAACTCGGGTGCTCAGCTTGCCGAGATATGAGTTTTCAAAATTTTTATGTCCTACAACTGCAATAAGCAAAAATATGTTCGAATCGGCTAGAAAAGCGATATGCAACGCACGGTTGCTCAACTCAGTGAGACATGGAAATTTAAAAATCTTCGGTCCTACAACTGCAATATGCTGAAATATACTCAGATTGGCAGGAAAAGAAAAGAAAAGTGATTTGAACACTCGGGTGCTGAAATCGGCGAGAAATGAAAGATTGAAATTATTGGGTCCTTCAATTGCAATATGCTGGAATATGCTCAAATCGGCTAGAAAAGTGACTTGCAACGCTTAGCTGCTCAACTCGGTGAGATCTGAAAGTTTGAAACTTTCGGTTTCTTCAACTGCAAATTGCTGAAATATGCTCAACTCAGCTAGAAACGTTTTTTGCCACACTCGGGTGGTGTGGAATTTTTAACAATTTTGATCTTACAACTGAAATTTGCTGAAATATGCTCAAATTGGATAGAAAAGCGTTTTGCAACTCTCTGGTGCACAACTCATCGGGATATTAAATTTTGAAATTTTTAGGTCCTGCAACTGCAATATGCTGAAATATGCTCATATCGGATAAAAAAGTGTTTTGTAATTCTTAGCAGCTCAACTAACCGAGAAATGAAATTTTGAAATTCTTGGGTCCTACAACTGCCAATATGCTGAAATATGCTCAAATAAGCATGTGTTTGCAACACGCGGGTGCTCAACTCGCGGAGATAGGAAATTTTGAAAATTTTTGGTGCTGCAAATGTAATATGCTGGATTATGCTCAAATTGGTTAGAAAAGAGTTTTTCAAAACTCGGGTGCTCAACTCGTCGAAATATGAAATTATGAAAATTATGAGTCCCATAACTGCAATATGCTAAAATATGCTCAAATCGGCCAGAAAAACCTTTTGCAACACTCGGGTGCTCAACTCATCGAAATGTGAAATTTTGAAAAATTTCGGTCCTACAAGTGCAATATACTGTAATATGCTCAAATCGGCTGACAAAGCGTTTTGCAACACTGGGGTGCTCAACTCGCCGAGAAATGAAATTTTGAAATTTTTAGGTCCTACAAATGCAATATGCAGAAATATGTTCAAATCGGCTAGAGATATCAATATTGGAAATTTTTTTGTCCTACAACGGCATTATACTGAAACAGGCTTTAAATTGGCTAGAAAAGGGTTTTACAACCATCGGGTTCTCAATTCGTCCATATATGAAATTTTATAACTTTTGATTTCTACAACTTCAATATGCTGAAATATGCTCAAATCGTGTAGAAAAGAGTTTTACAACACTAGAGTGCTCAACTCGTCGAGTTATGAAACTTTGAAATTTTTGGGTCCTACAACTGCAATACACTGAAATATGCTGAAATATGCTAGAAAAGCGTTTTGCAACACTCGGGTGCTCAACTCGTCGAGTTATGAAATTTTAAATTTTTTGGGTCCTGCAACTGCGATATGCTGAAATTTTCTCAAATTGGCTAGAAAGGCGTTTTGCAACTTTCGGGTGCTCAACTCGCCAAGATATAAAATTTTAAAATTTTTGGGTCCTGAAACTGCAATATGGTGAAATTATGCTCAAATCAGCTATAAAAGCGTTTTGCAAGAGTCCGGTGCTCAACCTGTCGCGATATGAAATTTTTAAATTTTTGGATCCTACAACTGCAATATCCTGAAATATGCTCAAATTGGCTAGAAAAGCGTTTTGCAACACTGGGGTGCTCAATTCGTCGAGATATGAAGATTTGAAATTTTTGGGTCGAGCAACTGCAATATGCTGAATTATACTCAAATCGGCTAATAAAAGCGTTTTTCCAACAGTCGGGTTCTCAACTCACCGAGTTATGAACTTTGAAAGTTTTGGGTGCTATGATTGCAGTATGCTGAATTATGGTCAAATCGGTTAAATAAGCCTTTTGCAACACTCGGGTACTCAACTCGCCGAGTTATGAAATTTTCAAGTTTTTGGGTCGTATAACTGCAATATGTTTGTGAACATACATAGGGTATGGATTCACTCAGCTTGCAGCTGTTTTAGTTGCTTTTTTAGTTGCTGATTTTGGATAAATATGAAATGGAACAATTCAAAATGGTTGCAAGTGTATAAGTACACATTGTTAGTTTAATCTGATTGTAACTTTGTGTTGATTTCGTAGCTTTAATAATGATAAGTGTTTAGTTCTCAAAAGATTATCTTGAGAATATGGAGGTAAGAATGGTTTTAAGTTTTAGATTTTATGTGAACTTTGGAGTTATTTTTTAAGCAAAAAATACTAGCCGAGGAAGCAAAAAATACTAGCCGAGGAGAATATCGATATTCAGGTACCACGATCGAAGCACCGATGGCGTTTTATACATTCACAGTAAACCTGTGAACGGGAGAGGTGCAAGTCCTTTGGAGGGATACAGTTTCCTGTAGCACTCTAGGTGTGTGTCCACTCCATCGCAGGTTCGAAAGCAGCCTGTATACCACCAAACGACGCCCGCAGGGTTCGAATGGAATTACAATGTGTTTGTGAATATACATAGGGTATGCATCCACTCAGCTTGCAGCTATTTTAGTTGCTATTTTAGTCGCTGATTTTGGATTAATATTAAATGGAACAATTCAAAATGGTTGCAAGTGACAAGTGTAGATGTACACGTTGTTGGATTTAGTTTGAGCTTTAACTGACTTTTCGTAATGCATGTGTGGTATAAAGGTTTCTGTTTTATCTACTGTAAGATTATTTAATGTAGTGTTCAAATAGAAATAAGGTCATTCAAACATTTGGTGTCATTAAATATAAAGAGGTCTATGTTCATTGTTGTTTGAGCGCTCAAGAGAAATGGTTAGTTCTTAAGGCAAAGGAATAACATTTTCACCGACTCTATTGTTTCTCATCAGAAAGCACTAATCTGGAGATCAGTAAAATTATGGTACATTTTTCCATCCCTAGACTTCTCTCTCCCCTTTTCTAGTTCCATATGTAGAATCCGTTGTTCCCTAATATAAAACATGAACTCCTTTTCACAGATGTCAGCCCTTTTCTCCAATAGTTCATTCAGTTCCATCATAGTTTTGCCACCAATTACACCAACTTTGGCTTTGTTTCTTAGCTTGTCCTTTTAGATGCTCCATTTCTCTCTTAATTCGCACATTTCAGTTTCCTTGTCTCTCATCCTGATGAAATGCTCTCCAGATTCATAATCTTCAATACCAACGAACTGGCCGCCACGTGTTACCAAAACTCTTGTAGAATAGACACACATCTCGTAAAATTCATACTTTGCTTTAGCGAACGGATAACACAGATCCCCATAAACAAAAAAGTCCTTCTTAATCTTCCCTATTTTAGTAGAGAATCAATTCACTCGTTTTTTCCATGCCCTAACGTCCATTTTAAACGCATCAACTAAATAAGCATAAAACTTTACTCGCAACTAAACTGGCATAAATTACAACATCCGGTGTTAACATAACAATATAGCTATGTTTCCCGAAGAGAAAAATCCGGTCCCATCCACACAAAACAGCCGTGATAACTAAACAATATAAAACCCAAACTATTAAAAATAAAAAAGGAAAGTAAGTAAATAAATAAAATGGCTAAACAATGAGACTCCATTAACACAAGTATTCGAAACAACTCCATTAACAATAAGTATTTCAAACAACTCTAAACAAACGTGACCAACATGCTTGTATCATGACATAATCATCCTATCTTATTAAGCTGTTCGCCCGCGATAACCAAATATTTCTAACACCAACCACAAAGTAATCTCCATGACTGAAAACACCGGACATGACAGTATCTTAAACTGGCAATGAGAATATAAAGAAGCCACAAAAAATAAAACGCGCATAACGGAACACCAACCGCAAAGCAATTTAAGCTAGTTCGGTGCAACGACTTCAGCTAAGCTAAAATCACAAGTGATAATGGATTTCCCTGAGGTAAGCCCAACCATGTCTTAACGTTATATCTAACCAATTTTAAGATTGTGTCTACCGGCAAGGAGAATGTTTGGAAGTTTGACAACCAAAAATCGAATCGAATTGGACAATACACCGCCGTGTCAGGGCAGTGTCTTTCGCGTACAGACAATCGAAACACGGATTGTAAAGCAAGATTATGTCTTGCCGCTTGCAATAGCTCTATTGTCTGTCTTCTGATGAGAATCAATTGAGTTCGGTGAAAAATATAACTCCTTTGCCTATAGAAACAAAAAATACCTTTAGACCTTGAGCGCTCAATCGATTTAGTCCCCTTTTTGAGTTTATAATTTAAATACCTACACAAATCAAGCCAGAAGTTGTATTACCAAAGAACTGCATATTAATTAATCTCTCGTTTGAAAGTAAGAAGAAACGAAACCTCAATATAGTTTTAAACATGAACAGAAGTCACATTTATTAAAAGAAACAACCAAGACTATTACAATCCCCTAAAACCTTACTAAAATTGAAAACATCTAACTCACAAAACCGCCAAAAATAACTACAAGCTGGGTGATCACATACCCTATGTATGTCGACAAACAAAAACACAAAAAGCTTATAACTCAAGAAGTATTTGTCGAAGCAAACTTTCCATTCCAGATTTGTGATCAGCAGCCCATTTTACATAAGATATCAAAGTTTCAGCCATTTTCAAAATTTTCGGTTTTCAAAATTTTTAAACAGATCCCGACCTATGCTAAAATGCAAAAAATGGCCCGTTTCCAAGGTTTTATAAAAACCGCTGCTGCTTTGTGTAGGCAGCCTTATTACTGTCATTTTATATTTTTGCTTAAACTGCGTGATTGGGACCTTCGTTTCTAGCGCATCTCAGTGACGTCACAGTCGCTGTTGGCCCGCGGCGGCTCTCCAAACAGTGCATTCATCACAGGTTTTTGGAAGCCATTTTGAGGCAATTTTCAACGGAAAATTTCGGAAAACAGAAAAGCTGATAACTCGAGAAATATTTGTCGTAGCAAAATTTCCATGGCAGATTTGTGATCAGCAGCCAATTTTACATAAAATTTATTAAAGTTTCAGCCATTTTTAAAATTTTCGGTTTTCAAATTTTTTGAACAGGTCCCGACCTATGCTAAAATGCCAAAAATAGCCCGTTTTTAAGGTTTTAAAGAAACCACTGCTGCTTTGTGTAGGCAGTCTTATTTCTGTCATTTTATATTTTTGCTTAAACTGCGTGATTGGGACCTTCGTTTCTAGCGCATCTCAGTGACGTCACAGTCGCAGTTGACCCGCGGCGGCTCTCCAAATAGTGCATTCATCACAGGTTTTTGGAAGCTATTTTGAGGCAATTTCGGAGGGAAAATTCCGAAAACAGAAAAGCTTATAACTCGAGAAATATTTGTCGTAGCAAACTTTCCATTGCAGTAATGTGATCAACACCCCATTTTACATAAAATATCAATGTTACAGTCTGTTTTAAAATTTTCGGCTTTCAAAAAAATTTTTGAACAGGTCCCGACCTGTGCTAAAATGCCAAAAATGGGCGATTTTTAAGGTTTAAGAAAAACCGCTGCTGCTTTGCGTAGGCAGCATTACTTCTGTCACTTTATAGTTTTGCTTAAACTGCTCTATCGGGATCTTCGTTTCAAGCGCATTTCAGTGACGTCAAAGACGCTGTTGGCCCGCAGCGGCTTTCTAACTAGTGCATTCATCACAGGTTTTTGGAAGCCATTTTGAGGCAATTTTGGAGGGAAAATTCCGAAAACAGAAAAGCTTACAACTCGAGATATATTTGTCGTAGCAATCTTTCCATTGCAGAGTTGTGATCAGCAGCCCGTTTTACATAAGATATAAAAGTTTCAGCCATTTTAAATATTTATGGTTTTCAAAATTTTTGAACAGGTCAGGACCTTATCTTTTCGGCCGATTTTTAGGGTTTTAAAAAAACCGCTGCTGCTTTTCATAGGCAGCTCTATTTCTGTCGCATTATAATTTTGCTTAAACTGCTTGATCAGGACCTTCGTTTCAAAAGCATTTCAGAGACGTCACAGTTGCCGTTTGCCCGCCGGCTTTTCAAATAGTACAGTTGTAGGACCCAAAAAGTTTAAAATTTCATATCTGGGCGAGTTGAGCACCCGAGTGTTGCAAGAGGCTTTTCTAGACCATTTGAGCGTATTTAAGAGCGCCTCTCAGTAATTTTCACCTAAGTCCGGAAATTTTGAAAAAACGAAATCCTCCAAATTTTGTCAGAT
>JAOBRG010003685.1:0-24240 GCA_027574985.1 Umimayanthus nakama | reverse complement strand
GCCACCCCTGGACACATGCTGACGATATTTCGGCTACAATGTAGCGCGCTACATGTATCCTAGTTTAGCCAGGCCTTTAGATCATCGCTAGAATACGCATGTCCAGTTTTCCACTATTCATTGCCAATTTGTTTACATACTGACCTAGAAAGGGTTCAGAAAAGAGCCTTAGCTTGTATTTTCCCTGGTAAACCCTATGCCAGAGCACTTAGTAATGCCGGATTAGTCTTGATCAGAGAACACCACAGTGTTCTTACAAAGAATCTGTTTCAGTTAATAGCAGACAATCCTGGCAGTAAGCTCCATCATTTGCTTCCAAGTTAAAACTGCCAGACACGACACAATCTTAGTAGACCGAGGAGATTCACACTTCCCCTAGCAAAAATTGAGAGGTTCTTAGACTCTTTTAATTAAATGTAGCAACAGTGCACTGTATACATAGGTTGTAAATATCTGTAATAATATTATCAGTTTTAAGATTTTATAAGTGTAAACTTAGTGAAAATTTTATCTTGTAGAGTCACGCAATTCAGTGTCAAACTGCAAAGTAATTTAATAAAACAGTCAATCTGTCTGATAATCAGATTCAGATAGCCAATATTGCACGAAAAGTTGGATTGACTCATGTTTGCCAATGTGGAAAATAAGCAGCAAGTTCAACTTTGCACTCATAACAAAGGTGGTAAATGCCGCCATGGCTGCCTACTATCTTAAAAAATACTTAGTATGCGTGCAGGTCTTTATCCGTCTGATAATGAACATATAAGCAAGTTATAATTGGTTGCATTGTCTTAAGTAATTCAGTCTGCTAAGCTGTTTCTAGAGTGACGAAACGTTAAAAAATTAAGACTATAAAACTATTTTTCTAACGTAACTTACCAGTGAAATTTATTAAAATGGTTACTTCTTTAAACGCTTCGTTATGAACAACGGATAAAATTATGTTATTCCAATGACATGCTATTAAACTAAAACGCTTGCCTGTGTTTACTTACAGATACTGTAATGACACCAATCCTGTAAATGTATCCTTTGCGATGACTGCAATATTGTTTTCCTGTAGCCATCTAAAACAAAAATTGCATTTCCTTTAATTTTTAGTTAGTTTGGTTATCAGCCATTCGGTTGTAGGTCACCACGACAACAACACACCCTTACTTGTAAGTTCCTTCGGAGTATGGAGTATCACAGGGGTCCATACTGGGGCCATTGCTGTACATGCTTTATACCCTCGATCCCATTAGGTGACTTAATACGGAAGCATGAAATTGACTTTCATTTATACGCATATGATACCCAACTTTACACTGCGTTTAGTTTTAAAAATAATGTGGAACTTTCTGTGGCCATTGAACGCAATGAGAGATGTCTTGTGGATATTTTCAAGTTGATGGCTGTCAACAAGCTCAAATTCAATACAGACAAAACTTTACTCGAGGTTCACCAATCGCAGTTTCAACCAATTTCCCTACGGCCGTTTATTACTGTTGGAGTTGATACCATTATACTCAGTGATAAAACGTGTAATTTTGGCGTAATTTTTTAAACTCATTTAACCTTGCCATACCATGTAAATGATGTAGTTAAGAAAGTGTTTTATAATTACTACCTTAGAAACATTGCCAAGATCAGGGAGTATGTCAGTGCTGAGACAACGGAAATTCTCATTCCTTGTTTTGTTAAATAAATGGTAGGACCTCAGCAACGCTTTTTATACGGCCTTTTGAAATATTACAATAACAAGCTCCAGAATGTATAAAATGCATCAGCACGCATTATTTCCCGGTTACGAAAGTATGTTCACATCAGCCAGACCCTTAAAGACCTACACTGGTTGCTAGTTGAGCAAAGAACTGTTTTTAAAGTTAACCTGATATCACAAAAAAGTATTGAACGGCACAGCTCCTCACTACTTGCAAGAACTATTGAAACGCTACGAACCATCTCGCCAACTTTGATCGTCGAGCAATAAAAGGCGATTTTTTTTTTCGCCATACGCAGCACGGCCAGGAAACTTATGGGTGGGTCGAGCTAAACTTAATAAAAAAACATACCTTTTTAAACAAGCTTATGATTTATAGTTTTTTTCCGATTATACTTTGCTGTTTACTATTTTTAACTAACAACATATAAGTATTACGTGGCTTCAATTAAGCAATTAGTCATTTGTAATCAGTTGGGTTAGCACTTTTTATTGATAGAAATATTCATTTTACAAATAGCGCTCAAAAGAGCAATGTATAGGTGCTATATCAAAATCTATTATAATTATAATTATTATTGTTACTATTAGTGTTACCTCAAAGCGTTGCTTGTAATAAAAGTGTTTTGTATTCTCTTTGCTTTGAGCCTCACATTGAAAATACGCTTTGTGAAAAACCTGGCACGCACACTCTGTTATGGGACAGAAAAAGGGAAGACAAACTGCTTTGGTGGCAGCGTTTGTTCGCTTTAGCTGTAAAACGGAAACCCCAGACTAAGTTTAACACTATGAAACCGTTATTAAAATGAGCTAGTTTCAATGGCAGTTTCAATGGCGTAGACAAGTTACTTCCTTTTCTTGTACGTTAGTCCTGAAAGGGTATTGTTAGGGATAGCGTTACTCAAATTTTTGTTTAACTTACTTAGTATCAAATTCAAATTCAACTTTATGAGTCCAATGAGAAATTATTCTTCAAACTTGTTGTTTAAAATTTCCTGCTAACTAACTAGGGAATGTTCTTTGCGCGATTTCGTGGATTGCGACAAGTGCATTGCGACAAGTGCATTGCGTGTCATCAGTTGAAGCAATCGGAAAAACGTAGTCTTGCGCGCCATGTGTTGCCCACACCACACTTCACGAACTTCAAAGAAATAACGACAAATGGGAGCAATGCAGAGTGCATCAACAGCACGTTTTTGAAATATGGACAGAAAATTCATGAGAATAAAATTCAAGCTTTTCTACGAACCAGTCATTCTTGCATATAAAAGCAAAAGAAAGTCAAACAAGATATTGAATCCACCGATTTCTTCTCTATCGCTGGCCAGGAGCTCACATTCCCACAAAATCATCGTTGATTCGTTTTTCGTCCCTTGCAGATTTTTTTGGAAATTTTGTGATTACATATGGTATAACCTGCTGAGTGTTTGAAACAACTTGCTGTTTTAAAGAATCTGCTCAGTGAATTCTATGTAATATTTCCAAACATCTATAAAAATAGTGCAAGAACCATAAACAAAACTTTGCTGCTCTTTCTTTCAAAATGGCGGCAGTCAACTAACAAAGAATTTAGTGGTGCACAGACTTGTATGCTTACTTGGCTCGAAATTTCTTGTTTCACTTACTTTTTCGAAGTTGTTATTTTGACAATAAATTGGTAACAGGAATGAAAGGAGTCCAGTTGGGTATGTTACCGTTACTGGTGATTTTAAAAACAAATTGGATTCAACTTCACTCAACGCTCATCCAACTGTCATATTGAAAACCATTGCTAATGATAACAGACCAGATTGGACTCCACTCATCCTATTACTATTACACAGAAAAAAATAAAAAAAATAACAAGTTATCAGCCGGCTGAAAATTAAAGACCTGTTACTTACAGTTCATTTAACAACGTTAAGTCTGTAAAAGCACCCTTAGCGATGATTGTAATCTCGTTACCAAGCAGAACCCTAACAAAGAGAAACTGTGCTTTTGTAAAGAATCTTTGAACATATGTGTCTAATCATGAACTGCTGTTAACTAAAATGGACTCATGTTGAGTTTTCAGATATATAGTTCATGTCGAGATATCAACCAACATAAAAAAAACTGCAAGAAAGAACTTTTAAGTAGTAGCTAAGATTAGACACAAAAACAAGACTGACACAAAACCTCGAGTTTAATGGGTAATACTTCATAAGTGCGTTAAGAGCAAGAGATACAGGAACATATTTCCAGTGTCTAGTTATCTTTCTATAAACGGTACAAGCATTTATTTACAGTTGTTGTAATGAAGTCAGTCCTGTAAATGAGCCTGTGGTGATCGATGTAATCCTGTTCCCACTCAGCCACCTGAAGAAAACCCAACTGTACTTCGACAAGCAATTCATTACATAACTATGTCTTGAACCAGTCACCACTCCTTTATATCTTACAAATTGAAATTGCTGGTATAAATTTAACTTTGAAAAACCTGTTAGAATAAACAGCCCGCGAAAAATGAAACCTTTAGTGCTAACAAGGTTTAAGAAAAGCAATACTAAAGTATCCATGGTTTTATTGAACCAGGTTCCAATTGACTATTGATATTTGTCATTTTACAAACAATTCACAAGCAAACATCTGTGATCACTCAAAAAACTGATATTTAGTGAATGTTTAGCTTAACCCTATTCCTCCTGGGCTTTTTTTGGGTGGATAATATTTTTTTTTGGGGGGGAGGGGCAGCGGAAAGGGCCCGCGGCCCGTAACTCTAAAACTGTCAATGATAATGAAATAAAATTTGGTGAGGTATTGGAGAATCATAAACTAAATAATTTGGTGTAGTTTAATTGGCATGTGACATCATCAATACATCATAATGATGTCATAACTGTCAACATGTTTGATTTTTACCAAAATTTTCCTAATCAAAGTAGAAGAGTTTAGAGACGTTTCTGGCTTAAAAAACGACAAATAAACAGTATAAAATGTAATTAAAACTTCGTTTATAAAATAAATAACAAAATTTTTAATATTTGTATTACAAACAGAGTTTTTGTCAGCGAAAGTTTGATGATAAAAGCTCACATTAGCTCTTAAACTTTAGCTTTCAAATTTTACATAAACTCTTAGTATTTAATGCTAATAGTGTAAATAAAACTGTTTTAGTTCTGTTTTTAACATTTTCAAAAGCAAATGGACTAAGAAAAGCTTTCAACTTTGACAAAATGCAAGGTACATGGCCGCCGTCTTAAATTTCAAAACATGGCATTGTGTAACACCTATAACGTCACAGATCACGTGTCACATAAATAGTTTTATAGGGAATATCCATTAATTGCCTTTTAGACTAATATTTAGCTACTGTTTCAAAAATTTTGTTAATCAATTGAGAAAAATACTAAAAAGTCAAAATTTCAGTAAATATGGCATCAAAAACGGTGTTGCCATGGCAACATATGATACCCTTGAAGCAAAATTTTTCCAAGAATCTTGTACTCCAATAAATTTTACTAAAAGTAGGCACATTTGGTTGGTATTATTTTTGATATTAAGGAAGTTCTCGAAAGTTGAAATTGGCGCGGGCACTCCCCCCATGGTGGAATAGGGTTCAGACTTGCCTTAACAAAATTATTTTGTATAGAACAATTTCAAAAAAGGTTGTCATAGTCAACAGTCCAACACTGGAACCGAAGGGAACTATGGGATCCAAGCAGCACAAATAATCACTACTGTTAGCATTGTTAGCATAACTGGCTTTGTGCGAACAAAGTTTTTCTTAATATATATAGACAAATCAAAATTTGTAATTTTTCATCCTCCACAAAGAAAGCTTTCACTTGACTGCCAGTTAATATTAAACGATACACGGTTATCAAGAGATTATTGCATTAAATATCTTGGCGTTTTTATCGATGTAAATTTAAATTGGAAATCTCAAATTGAGTGCATATCAAAAAAGATAAAAAGAAGTGTTGGGATATTATCAAAAGTTCGTTATTATGTTGACATCTCAGTCCTTTTGAATTTATACCATGCCTTAGTCTATCAGTTTCTGATATATGGCATAATTGTGTGGGGTAACACTTACCCCTCAACAATAGAACCAATTTACATTCTTCAAAAGAAAGCTGTTCGAATAATCACCTTCTCAAGATTTGACAAACACTCTAGCCCTCTGTCCAAGTCAACGAATATATAATTTTTTTTTGACTTGGTTACCTACCATATTGCAATCTTTATGTACAAACTAAACAAGAAACTTCTGCCGTCAATTTTTGACAATTTGTTTATTTTGATGAATAAGGTCCATGCATACAACACTCGTAGTACTGCCAAACAATCATATTCTCTTCCTAGAGCTAGAACGAACTATGGCCTAAATAATATTAGATTTCAAGGACCAAAAGTATGGAATACCCTTTCACTAGAGCACAAAACATCGTCCTTTTGCCAACTTAAAAAAACGCTGAAATCCGGATTCTAGGACAAATTTTAATTCTGGCTTAATTGCCATGGCATATTATGGAAAAACAAATATAAAAACGTATATAGTAAACCTTTAATTCCGATGCTGCATCACTGCTTTTAACTAAGATAAATTTTTATTTATTCACTTGAAATAGAGATTCATTTATTCACTTGTAATGTAGTGATTCTAAAAAGCAGTGATACAACATTGTAGTTTAACTTTTAAATGTTATACTTATTTTCCCATTCGCATGGATATATTCGTACTCGAGCCTGTTCTTTTATTATTATTTTTTTTGCTTTTTGCTTGTTTTTGTCATTTTGTTTTTCTTTCTTGTTGTATTTCTGTGTCATGCGCTCCGACAAATTTTCAATTTAACTTTTATATCAATGGGCTTCCTGGTTATTTAGCCCAGCGGTTATTCGGGAAGCCCACACCCATCTCATGGTATATGTAATCAATATATAAACATTGCAAATTGTAAATAAATGGAAATAAAAAAAAATTGTTGTTGAAAAGAAAAATTGTCATTGACTTTGCAAAATATGGAATGCAGATTTATCATATAACTGATGCCACGGCAATGCAGTAACAAACTTCGCTGGCGCAATATCACTCATTATGATTGTACCCAAAATTCCTTTCGGCTGCAGTATTGCTTATTGACTATGACAACCTTTTTTGAAATGGCTGTTTATATAGCCCGAGAAGAGAATTATCAAATACACGTACTATGCAAGTTTCAAATCAATGCGAAACTAGGACGGGTTAAGGAATTGTGGTTGTTTTTTCAAGTTTATACCTGTAGAATCCCCATCTGTTTAAAACACCTTCGAGTAAAACTTTTTTTTACTTAATAGTCATCTCTGTTGAAAATCTTTAAGTTGCAATTGCCCCTCTGTTTCAAAATCCCTTAATGACACGCTGCGTTGACTTTTAGCTTATTTATATCTAAGCACCTATGCGTAAATGTTTCTTAGCTTATACATTTTTCAGACACACATTTTTTGTTATAGGTTGCATTGTTTTTAACACCCATAAGGCGGACAAGCTGTGCAGTAAATACTTCCATAGTTACCATTCTTAATTTGAAGCTAAGATAAAGCAGTGTGCATGCCAAACAGCCAGTATTTACAGGTAATCATGAGAGGTTAACCTGAACATTCTGCTAGTAATTTATACACATTGCGAATTTAAGAAACAGCTTGACCATGTTTAAATTCAAAGGTGTTTCAAGCTAATAAAAATTTTGAACGTGTGAACTTCAAAAGGCATTAGATCTCTTCATACTAGACATTTAAGATCTTAAACTTCCTCAAACTGGCGGTTGAGATTATAAGGAAGATGTCGATCCTTATCAAACGAAAAGAACTAGCGACTTTCCACAAGATAATGATCAGCTCAGTAATAAGTCATTGCTAACTTGTACAGAGTAAATTATGACAGGTATAACGTCAGAAGTGGAAATAAAAAGGCCCACTTTTTTATGTTCTCTGTTCATAAATCTGATTTATTGATTTTTTTTCAAAAGGCTAGTTTTTACACTGAATCAATCCAAGAAAGGTATCTAACTTGCAGTTTATGAAGCGACGGTAGTCCTGAAACTGTGGCCATGGGAATGGCGGTTAGTTGGTTTCCATTTAGATACCTAACAGAGAGACAATTTTGTTCATTATAAGCAACTCATTAACATCAGTACCTCGTCATTCAACAATTGTTCTCATCTGTTTTCGTATTGAGTTTGCTTTAAAATATTTTCAACAAAATTACAAAATCCGCAAAGACATGCAGGAAAATTAATAACTAATCCCGGCGGGAAGAGTTAAGTTCGAAATCAAACTTAGAAACACTTCCTTTTAGTACTACTTATATTATCAAACTTTGTTTTAAAGTGCCAGCCAAAATATTTTTATGCATTGAATTCCTTTTCTTTTAACTATTAAAACAAACGGCTTTTTCCTAAAATCAATGTTGTGTATAACATCCCAAATTTTAACATGCTTACTTCAGAACGCTATCAATCTGAAAATGCACAGGTCAGCAACCCATGAATGATGATTGGTTACACTTGTTTTCCGTTTTGCCGTCTAATAACTTGCTGTTTGACTGAGGGAACCCAGAACCAAAAGTTAGACTTTAAATCCATTTGCTAACCTCATGGTGGCAATAAACATGGACGATAATAAAAATATTAATGTTAATAATCATAATCATAATCATAATCATAATCATAATCATAATAATAAAAATCATAATAATAATTATAATGTTAATAAGAATAAGAGTATTAATAATAATAATTTTAATAATAATAATAATAACACTAATAAAAGCTTTTTACAGCGCTTATACATGTACATAGTGTCCTAAGCGCCTCAATAAAATATAAATATAATAGAACATAAATATAAATATAAAAAGCACTCATATTAGTATATTCCTTAGATGATAAAACCCAGATTTTACAACGGCATTTATCTGTCGTGACATTGTCATTGTAGAGTCAAAGATAACACCAATATTCTTAGCGCGCGAGGATGGGTAAATGACATCGTATCCAAGTTGAATACGACTGATTTGTAGATTTGGACGAAATTAAGAGTGAAAGTAGAGTAGTTCTGTCCTGTCTGTATTTAGTTTAAGCTTATTTAGAGCCGTCCATGTTTTGATGTCCAAAACACAAATCTCTATGTGTCTCGTTGCCGCAGCCATCTCCGTTTTGTTCTCAAAGAAGAAGGAGGTATACAGCAAACCACAAATCAGTTCATGTAGGCTAGAGGTGGTTCCTCTAATGCTGACAAACTGACTGCGATCCTTGAGATACGAGTGGAACCATGCAAGTGCTGATCCCCTGATACCAAAGCAGGAGTGCAGCTTTTTCAGTAGAACTGAGTGGTCCACGGTATCAAAGCGCCAGACATGTCAAGTAATAGAAGGAGAACCTAGCGACTGTGAACAATGAAGGAAAGAATATCACTCTGTACACGAGCAAGGGTTGTTTCACGACTGCCGTGTTCCTTATATGCTGACTGCAAACACTCTTTGAGGCTATCGTTTATGTAAATGATCATGGAAGCGCATTGACAGAACTTTTTCAACTGATTTCGAAACAAACTGCAAGTTTTGCACAGCAAAAAAGCTAGCCTATAGTTAATGATCCAACAAAGGTTTCTTTAGTAAAGGAGGCAAAACAGCTTGTTTAAAGGAGGTCGGAACCGTACTGGATGCAAATGGGAGGTTTTTAAGATTCTTGCGATAACTGGAAAGAGGTCGTCGAAACACTGAACTAGTAAACTGGCAGGAATTGGATCTGGACAGCAAGATTTCTTAGCACTCTTACAAATAAGTGCGCGTACTTCTGTTCGGAATTGAGAATGTAGTAATCCAGAGCAGTGCTAAACCTTGGGCTGTTTGGCTGTGTGGTGAAGAACTATGCACTGTCACCAGTTGAGAATGTTGGAACCCTGTCCGTATTTTAGCAATCTTGTTCACAAAGAAATACGAAATGTTATTGCATAGCGCTTGAGTAGACTCACACGATGGATATTGCCTCTCAGTTTTACGGTACAGTAATCGATCAAAAGCCGGAGTAAAGTTTGGTCTAAGGCGTTTTCTGAAATGATACAAGAGTAATATTTCAGTTTCACTTGCTTTACCTTCAGCCTAACATATTTGCATTGGTCTTCAAATAGCTGGCGATCAATGTGAAACTGCGATTTTCTCCAACACCGACGGAGTCAGCGGGTGTCAGGAATAGTTTAGATGACGCTAAGTCAGAACAAAATGCCTCCATATCAACAGAGCGGTTAGTCATCTACGTTCTAACAGGGTGTGGTCCGTCAAAATTCAGTTTACAGATCACGAGATAGTGGTCTGAAAAGAACGGATCGTAAACATTGCAATCAGCATATATGTTCTCATCTTTCCTAGTTATGACGAGATCAAGGGTATGGTTGCTTTTATGAGTAGGAAGAGCAGCATGCTGAGATAAGTTGTGTAAATAAAGTAGTTCCAAAACGGTTAGAGCTGCAGAACCGCAACACAAGCAATAAATGATAGAAGCATGTGTTGAATGACAGTTTATCAAGCTGAAAAAAATACAAATGTTTTACTTACAACTCCCTCAACGACAACAATCCACTAAATGCCCCTTCGGCGATGGTTGCAATCTGGTTTTGCGACAGCCGCCTAAACACAAAAATTAACTGCCTCTTAAGATCTGCTGTTTTAAAGTTATTATCAAAATATTTATCAACATGAAAAAAAAAACGCAAGAAATGTCAGTCCAAGTACAGTACTATCCGGCAAGAGTTGAAAATATGACCCAGAAGCGGAACCAGGACTTAAACGAAATATCTTCCAGGTGATATTTAAAGATTCAAATATTTGACACGTTTTCAGCAAGTAATCTTCTATTTTGGATTAAGCTTGACAGTTGGATCATTTCTGTTTTTGCCGGTTTAGAGGAGTTCAATTAATCAGTGTGAAACATCTCTATATCCCGTGCACATATGACAGTGAATAAAACCAAATGCAAACGAAGAAAGCTTTTATTGGACCAACTTGCTTGTCTACATTTTCTATTATCATCCACTCTTTAACTGTGTATCACCTTTCTTCTAATGGTGGAGGGTAAAGGTCTCTGCAGATTTCACGGTGTTTAATACCTAGCATAAAATCCCTGCTCATAACTCCCGTCGGTTAGAAGCTTTATTGCTTGGCACAATTTGCTCTAAATTTCTTTAGTTGTAAGCTATGGGTGGTAAGCCTCCATGTCAAAGGCCCCTCACTTAAAAACTCCTTCGGTTTTAAAAGCCTTCGGTTAAACATCCCCTCTATTATAAGCCCCATTGGCAATAAGTCGCTACGTACGGTTATAATCTACGTCTTATATGAATTACTATCATTGTGTGCCTTCTCGACTACAAATACCTTGATGTTTAAGCGCCTTGGTTTTAAGCTCCCTTTTAATCTGTTATGTTGGCTTTAAACTCCGCTGTTATCAAGCTTCTTCGGATTCCTTATTTCTAAAGTTTTATACCCCTTTGGAACTACCTTTTTAATTCCTACCCTTACAAGCTGCCTCTGGTATCAAAGTCGTTGTGCATATGTTTTATAAGATAGCTGGCCTGCTGAGTATATTGACCATTGCCGTGGCAGCAGTTCTTAATTCAAACTCATTTGTTGTCATTGGAAGCAATAAACTGTAAAATTTGCAATAGCTGCTCGCCTGCCAAATGACAAGCTTTTATGTGTCACAATTTGGAGTTTCTTAACTCGAAGGGGTCAAGAGAGTCCCCCCTTGATTATCCACTTGCGCTATCCTTAGGAGCAGACAAAATAAGTTACAAACATAAAACATAGTTTTTTACTTTGTTTAAATTTGAGCCATATCTATAGACATTAGTTTAGTACATATGAATTTCAAAGTCCCGAGAATTACTGTTATCTATTGGCTTGCTTTAACTGTTTTGAATTGGCCCTCTACTTTTGTGCACTTCCCTAAATAGGGATGGTCTGAGGGATGGAAAAACGTAGCTATTGTTATTACATTGACTGAAAATATTAGCAATTTTCAACTTTTAAGTGTGCTGTCAGACAAAATTAAAAAATTCGACAATCTTTTCTTTTGATTGCGTACTTTGAATTTGTTAGTGATTTAAAATTGATTAACTCATACTAAAGTCCGTTTTCTAGCGTAAGGCCCCATTTTAAATCATGGTACTGGTTAGCACTTTGAACTTGCAAAAGAAACCAAAGATGCACAGAAGTAAATCTGTAATGTTTTAGTTTCAAGATAAAAAGAAACTTTGTAAAGTTGAAAAGAAATACGTGCACATATAACAGGAAAAACTGTAAAAAAAAATGTCCCTAACAAATTGGTCCCAAAAGTAATATTAATAGGTTCTAAGTGCGATACAATGTAGACAACCTTGAAACATTGTATAGCTGTTTATTTTGAAGAGCAGTTATTCAAAAACAGATATTTTTTTTTTATAAAGAATGGCTTTGTTCGTGTTAACAGCTACATGTATAAGCGTGCTAAATATACACGAGTGTTGTACTGTAAAAAATTGAATCAAATGACAAGTTATTACTTTAAAATAACGCCATTGACGTAATACTTACAGCATTATAAGCGATGTTAGTCCTGAAAATATGTCGGCGTGGATCGTTGTTATTTGGTTTCTATGCAGATACCTGGAAGAAATTAATTTCATTCTTACATGTACAAGCAACTCACAAACATATATGTGTAGTATCTCAACAACTGCCTTTCTTTAAATGTTTAAAATGGTTTTGAAGCTATAATCTAGGTAACTGCCAGAACGAAAAACCGTAAGAAAATAGTTCTTATACCCAAACTTAAATATTAGTAAAAATAATAATAATAATAATAATAATAATAATAATAACATTAACATTAGTAATAATAACAAAAACAATAATAGTAAAAATAGTTGTAATAATTTTTAATGAATCTCAACACCCGATACTCCTTCAACTCTACAATTTCACTTTTAGAATACATGGGAAAAATATGAAAAGCTGAAAAAGACAAATAAAATAACTTGGAAATCAAAACAATGATAAAACAAGTGACTATTGCAATTTAAAAGTTTTCTTAAAAAGAAAGGTTTTGAGGCTAGTTTTAAATGTGCTAATGTTTTCAGTAAATCTAAAACGACAAGGCAAAGAGTACCAGTGTTGCATTTAGGAATTGACAGATATTTCAGCGATCTAGATCTAAGAGAACGGAGCGGTTAATAAATGTTTAAGAGTTTACTGATGTATGATGGTGCTTGATAATGCAGAGCTTTAAAGGTGATAAGAAGCAGTTTGAAGGTGATTCGATCTTTAACAGGAAGCCAGTGGAGCTTGAACGAGATTGGGGTGATACATACATACATACATACTTTATTTTCACATCCAATAAGGGCTTTTCAGCGAAAATGTTACAATACAAATTAAACTTAACTGGATTAAGAATCCCAACTGGCCGGAGGCAAACCAGTTGGCTATTTACAAGCCTGGCCGGGATTTGGAACTCAGATTTTCTGTGAAACAAATCCAGCTAGCGGTCAGAGTGGGACTCGAACTCGAACTCGGATCCTCCGGGTTACAACTCCAACTCGGCCACGCTGCCTCCAGATGGTAATGTGATCAGATTTAGAGGCCATGGTAACCAATCTTGCTGTGTGTTCTGAACACGATGTAATTTCTCCAGTTCACAAAATGGTAACCCATTGTTAGAGTCCAGTTTTGAAGAGATAAAAGCATGGACGAGTCTTTCACAGATGTCTTGCGTCAAATATGACCGAATATTCCCAATTTTCACATTTGCAGATCATGTTAACCTGATTCTTTAATCGGGCGGGTCAATGAGTATGCTTAAATCACGCACGACTGGCTTCGGACAAACAAAATTAAGAGGTTGACTGTAAACTATTTTCGGAGGCTTGGCTATTGATGAACAGTTAAGGATTTTAGTACTATTTCGTCACTACAACCGAAAAGATGGTTCACTTCAAACACTGCTGAAATATATTATTCTTGAACACTTGGACTTTACAACACTTGAATCTTCATTGTAACTAACTGACATTTATGCAGCTCATGTGTCTTTTTTCATTTGCAAGAGATTCTTATATTGCAACTCCAATTGTAATTGCCTGATTTATCTTTTAAATTTGAACGTTCCATCTGTATTAATATTTATCGCTTGACCTAACCTTATCCGAGGCGAGTTCGTTACACCATTTTTCCTCAAGATTTTTAAAAGAGTTGCACATTGCGGATCTTAATGGCTATAGCGCGTAGCTCATAGCTGGGGCAGGACTGATCTAGAGGAGAACGACCACGATAACAAGTCGTATTACAAAGAACCAGGCACCCGTCTCTGAGTACAAACTAAGAGTTTGGTTCTTCCAACTTACACTCGAGTTACTCCTGGAGGAAGTTCTGGAATAGTCGTATATCCTATATCAGGGCAACTGACTGTTTGGTTATTAGCAGTGGGACAAAGGCTGGCTCCATTTGTTATAGTAGCAGTCACGGCTATCACGACAAGCATCACGAGCATCAACATGTTGCAAACTAAGGAAGAAAACACAACATTGTTTGCAATGAAACCACCTTAACGCTTGACTTTATCGCGGGTGAGGAGACATTTTAGTTAAAGTAAAGAGTTGCATAAACCAAAAGAAAGAAAAGTACACAAAAAGTATTGACAAAAGTTAAAGAGAAGAAAGTAACGAGTGCAAGAGGTTTTTCTACTCCATCCCGGCAGATGAAGGGCTGGTCGCTTAATTTGATTAAACAATAATTTATACTACAGTTAAAGCTTTTAGAGTCAGAATTTTCATGGTTGAGGCCGTTTTAAAATGAATACAGCAAAAAAAGTTGTTAACTTAACCGAAAACGTAAAAAAAGAGAAAAATTCTTGAGCATTTGTTGTTTGAAAAATATTAAAACCTTTGTATTAAAACTTTGAATCAGTACATTGTACTCTTTTGTGGGGTTAATATACCAAACTAAGTCATTCGCATTAAATTGGGCGTACGAGAAATGCGACGTTTAAAACGGACGTTAACCACCTTTTGCGAAAAAAGGATAATTCCATTTAGTGATTGATTTTAGTCATTTTTCGTAAAATCTTTTATAAAGTGTCCATGCATAAAAACAATAATGTCTTTATCACATTTGTCAATAATCGTGACGCAACATACGCGCACTCTTATATAACAGGAATGGTCATTTACATTCTAAAAAACCCGTGAAAAGCATTTTTAGATCAAGGTATAAAGCTCTGCCAGGCGCATACGTTTGTGTTTGGTGCAAAAGAAGGAAAACACAAACAGCTTTGTTTCGGGTACAAGTAACATTTACGTAGTAGCTAAAATGGTTTACGTGCGTAACAACAAAAGAATACAATCGATCAATTTTTTACGTTATGCTCTCATCACTTTTATAAACCCTTAAAATGGCCTTTTATATTGATCTGTGTAATGGACGCTGATACATTTCCCATTCCCGTTCCGCTAGTTATTACAGTGGAAATCCGTTAATACGGTCTTGGCAGTATTAACGGGGTGGCCGTATTAATGGGGTGGCAGTATTAACTGGGTGGCAGTATTAACTGGGTGGCCGTATTAACGGGGAAGGGTAAAACTTCAAAGTTTACACACTTTTTTATAGGAACAATTTTATAAGGACAGCGAGGATCAAACGTGGTCAAAAATTCAATATAAAATAAGCATGGCAAAGAAAATCCTGGCTGGAATTTGGAGTCATAAATGTCAATTATTATCCTGAAATTCGCTTGTACCGAGCCGTTGTAATACTCCAAATGTTAAGGTCGATCGAATTTCCTTTGAGTACTTTTAAAAATAAGAACTGCTCAAGAGAAAATGAGGCTGAAGTTTCCTGAAATTTAAGGACAATGAAGCTCTCTTTTTTATAGTAAAAGCGTGAAGGGGTAATGACAAACATGTTGCAATAGCCATCCTTGAACAACTGCTCTCTTCAATATACAAGTGAATTTGAAAAAAAAAACAGTAAAAAATATTTTTTCGCATCAGTAATTTGGAAACTTTTGTCAACCTCATACATTTTTTGTATGTGCTTCGTCTTTTGACACCCAGCCTCCTCCCCCCCCCCCTCGACGGTTCTAGGTTTAAACAAAAAGATAGCAAAAGAAACTGTTTTAAAGACAAAGTTAATCAACTATGTCAGTCAAACATTGACATCGCAAGTTTATTCATGAACCGAGACAAAAGTTTTATGAATAGACTTGGTTACCTTTCATAAATCGTGAAATGGACAACTGAATCATTCAGAATTTTTTTGAATCATAGTCTGTCTCACCATTAAATTTTCCAAAATAGGAAACGAAATGACATCTCGCAAAGTTAGAGAAGTAAAAACAATAATAGGTGTTCTAAAAAGTTTATTTCTTATAATAATTATTCCAGCTTCTCAGCTGTGCGACGACAACCTTCGCCTCGTGTTTCATGTGGAGGCTTTGTTACCTTTCAGGAACTGTGAAACGGACTATTACATGACAACAACAGGATGCAGTTACGACCGAACTTGGTTGGTTGATGCGCATCTCGTGCTAGCTTTACAAAATGTGTAAAATGTCTTGACCCAGTTTTTAGAGCTGTCGTCGTATAGCTGTTAACGATTTTAATTCGGAGTCACTCTTGAACAGCTTCTATTCAAGAAAAACCTACACGCCTTAAAAACTGTTCAGTGTGAGTTGTTACATTTTGTAACATAAAACATATCTCATCAAATAAAAAGTTAAACTCTAGCTTTAAACAAATAACTTTGTTACTGAAAGTTTCCAACGATTTTTTAATAGATATTTTGTAAATTTACAAGAATCTTCAAAGTTTTATGAAAACTTTTGGAAAATTTTTAAACGAATTTTTTCGAAGGTTTTCAAATTTAGTTTTGTGTCAAGACTTGAAGATTTCAAAGTAAACAAAGCTCCCAATAGCACTGATAATTCGGGCTGTATTTTAGTCAAGCTCTGAAGGAACAAATTACACAGTTTATAACAAAAAGAAATTACCGTAGAGAAACAAGATCACAGGCCAGCATTAGAGCTCACATTTAACCTGCCTACTAACAATGGCGTCATTGCTCAGTGGTTAGAGCTTCTAGAACTCTGCCCTGGCATCGCATTTAGGGTTGGCCTAAGGTTGAAACTAAGTCTTGTGCTTTAAAAATTGACTTTGTAGATGGTGTGATGTGGTGAAAGGCGAGCTGACTCATGACATACATATGTAGATACCGAAATAATCTGCGAATTTGCACTTCGTTGTTTGTTAGTACAACTTAACAATTGTAAAAATATCTGTCTTCTGTTTAGCTGTTTGATTGTAAGTATTTCTCGGGACCGCGCAAATAAATCCTTTACAGAACATGTAAAATCGAAACCTAAATTGGTACTGCCGTGTAGGGGGTTCCTTTACTGCAAAAAGTTTGAAATGATCAAAAACAACAAAGCTTGGGAATTGTCGGAAAGTCATCTTTAATTCCAAAAAAGAATTTATTTTTTGAAGCTTCGGCTGAAGAAACTGAGCAGTTGGGAGCAGCTTGGGTTCGTTCAAACACCACAAAAAAGCCTGACCAACTGGTTGCAAGTTCTTAAGAAATGGGCCTCTGCACGCAAACATGATGAAAACCTTGAAAATGAAATTTACTGACGAGAACCAAGGAACTCGACGAGACGCTTCGGTGAAGAAAGGATAGTATAACAAGTTAAAATAACTCAAATGGTTAGAATTTGTAAGAAATCGATAGGAAATTAGACATGTAATAACTTTTAACCCTTAATGTTTAACTTTTGCTTTTGCGTTTTCCGCTAAATTGGAGTTGTGTTATCAGCAGGCAATCAAATAAATCATTGTGCAAAATGCGAAGAACTCACTCTAGTTTCCCTTAAAATTGAAGAACTTAACAAAACACCGTTGTTTACTGCTAAGAAGCGTGTTATTTGGCTGCTTTTCACCATTTTTCTTTTGAATAAGCTCTACTTTTTTTGCCCTGTTTCTTGCACATGCCGGTTTGAACTACATAAAAACAGCCAATCCTTCTTTCATACAAGCTTGACAGTAAACAAAAAAACTATATATATATATTTGATAGACACGTAAAAGCGATTGAATGCCAACAGTCGAGAACGCTTAACAAACAGTAGAATGTGTGATGCCAGAACCATGTGATATCACTAGTTAACGAAAAAAACTGATTTGTTGCAATAGAAAAGCGCAGGGACCTCAGCTTTCTTTTTCTTAACTACTACAAACATTCTTTTGAAACTTATTTGAGCAACTATCGCTGAATAAAATGTTTTAGCACGATTTGCAGATTTCCGGTTAGAATTTTAGTGTTAACTATTGAACTGAACGCAAAATTTTAACAACGCCTTGAGTATTTTGATTCAAGATTTTTTGTTGCATTCTGTAAGCTTCTGATTTGTCTTGTTTGTCTATAGGATTGTTAGAGCTGTGTTCGCTCATAATTTTCCAAATAAGACTGGTCGGTATTTACCGGAGAGAATATTTTCGTTACTCTTAATGTTTTAAATCTCAAGAACATGTTTAAGATATTTAAGAAACCTAAGCGTGTTTCTCTCAAATCCAAACCTTCTAGTAGTTATTGCAACAACTTAGTTTAGAAAAGTGTCTTGTAAACACAACTCGAATTAATTTTAACCTTGGTTGAACCCGGATCAGTTTGTGTCGTGTAGACAGGGCATTACTTAACCAACACATGAAATATTACCTAATTCAGTGTGCAAAGTCTTGATTAGAAGAAGCGACAGGCTTCCTTTGATTTTCGAAGACATACCTTTGTAAACCTGCCAATGTACAGGGCTACTGAATCCTATGAGAAATAGCGCTATATAAGAATATATTATTATTATTATTCCTGAAATCTCTTCTCGATGCGAAAACCACGTTTAAAAAAACGTTTAAACTTGATTTGCTGTTGATCCACTACCAAAATCAATCAACATAATTCCTTGACAAGTGTAACATTCTACGAACATCAAAAGGAAAACTTTGATTTTCGAAGACATACTTTTGTAAACCTGCCTGAAAATATTTTTGAAGTAGTTTCGTCTTTTCAAAACACGCTTGGAGTGCTTTGCAAGTTTCCTAATGGCAAAATATAAAACTTCAAGTGATACTGAAGTGATGGCCACAACAAGTCCATTTGTAATCTAGCTCTCATCCTTGTTGCAATTGTATTGTTTATTTGGTTGTACTCGAGTAGTAAGTATACAGATCGTCAAATGGCTTTACTTTTCTTTTAAAATGTTTGGACCTTCTCTGAGCCCAAATGATGACTAATAAACTGAGAACCGGCCACAACCAAGACTGAGTTCTAAATTATTTACAATGCGGCATGGTCCAAAAAGGTTTGGGATACGATGGAAACAGCTGGAGAATAGACCTAGAAAGAGGAGAAAAAGGAAAATGAAAAAAAATTGTCAGAAGTCGCGCAATGAACTTCTGTTTTGTAATCATTTTTTTATTTGTTTCCAATTTCATTAACTAGTTCACTCGCATTCAAAAATTCTTGATTTTAAGAACCTGTTAGGCTGAGATTTTCTGTTAAGGTCCATTTATACATAAGAACCTGCTTTTTGCTATTTTACACACCTCAACGCTAACAAGTCTAAAAATAGACAAATGTGCACAGAATTGCACATACACAAACTTAGGATTCTGATTGGTTCCTAAAACAGCGCTCCTTATGTAACACACTGAAGAGGTGACCAAAACCGAAATAGATAAATATGCGTTAACTGGCACCACACGCAATCTTCGTATGTTGATTGGCTCCTAAAATGAGAAATCGTTAGTATTACACAATTAGGAGGTGACCGAGCCCGAAATAGTCAAACATAAATTAACAGGAACCACAATCAAATTCATATGTTGATAGACCCCTAAAAGGAGCACTCGTTAAATTTGCACACTTAGGGGTTGACCAAACCCCGAAACGGACACATTTGCTATATAAGGCAACACACGAAAACTTCATATGTTGATACACCTTTAAAAGGAGCACTCGTTAAACTTGCGCACCTAAAAGGTTACCAAACCTAAAAACAGACAAATGTGCTTTGTAAGGTACAAGAAACCCAACTCTTAAGGGAAACCTCCACAACGATGAGGAGTTACAAGGAAAACGAGTAAGTTTTGAGTGTCGCCAGTCAAGCACGTGTAAAGAATAAATACCGTATGGCTGTGACCTCACTAGCTGATAAAAAGCGCCGCTAGGTTGTTGTGATCAAAGCACAACTTGTAAACTTCTTATTTGTCAAACTGTTTCTCTAATTGATTGCTTGTCGGTCAATGGAGGTATGTTCGCTTCAAAACTTTCCAGAGAAGACTGGTTAGATTTTGCGGTGAGATCATTATTTTCAATATTCTGAAATTGGTAAAGTCTGCTAGCTCGTGTCTTTACTCTCATTGGCAGATTTCTATTAGCTTTTATTTAATCAAAACCTTCTAGATTGCAGTTGCAGCAATTAAACTTAAGAGACCGTCCGCGTAAGAATCAACCACTCGATTTGGGTCAAAAATTAGACTTCCTTCAAACATTCTGTACGAAACAATGTTGATATACAATAAAATAAATCATATCTCTTTTGTCTCTATTCGTTATTGAGTTTGAGATTTTGCGATGAATGTTCGCGACACACGAAAACCTCGAAATCACTTTCGCACAATATCTAAATTAGTCCAGTTTCGGATGCTCGTTGTCAAGCGGGTATTTATCCAGCGAGTCTTAATTTTCTACCCAAAGCAGGCACACTTTATTACTTCACGAAAATGGTAAAACTAAGCTTGTGAATTTAAATCATCGCAAACAACAAAGTCACAAACACGTCAACCTAAACACTATGTGCACGAGCCTGTAAAAGTGGGTCAGCTAGAATCAATGTTTTTCGAAATTCTGATTTACACTAAATCTTTGGTGTATTTTTCTAAAAAGTATTAAGATGGATATAAAAAGAAACGGAATAATATTTGTTGGCACTTGAATGAATTAGAAGTTATGAGTGGAGCAATATTGACATTTCGTGTCTTCAACAAATAGCGCCATCAGTAAACAAAGCATTCTACATGTACATTTCCGATCTAATGTGACTTTAGAAATAGCTCAACTTAAGGTATATGGTACCTTAGATACAGCTGTACTATCTTTGAGTGGCTGTTACGCAGCTTTAGTAATAACTATGAACTACTGCGTTGTTTGTTGAGGGAGGAATAAGGAGGAGGGGGCGGGGTTAAAAAATTCAACCGGAAATCTTTGGAAAACGAGGGAACCGGCGTCCAAAATTGATTTCTAGAGTTGTTTGGCTCGACCGCGATATCTAGAGCCAAATAAAGGAGTCCGGTCAACCGTTTCCCGACTAATACAATAAACTGATTCTTGTGTGTAATGATTATAATTTGTGCACCGTTGTTTTAATTATTTTCCAAACTGCAAACTATCATTTTGTTCACTAGTTTTAAAATATCAAAAGCTTGCAAGAGCAAAGCTGCACAAGATTTCGTACGTCATAACGTGTCCTGGTCGCCTGGAGGCTTTCCTCAGCGTTCAGCCTGTTGCTGGTGCTAACCTGCAAGTTATCGACATTTATTATTCCATCAAATCCATGGTAAGCAAAGCAGCTCTTGTTTTGAGTGATTGAGAAAGAAAAAAATGTTTAGATGCACGTGAGCCAGAAGAAACTTGACAGTTCCGTTTTAGACGAGAGCGTCACGCCCGCCAACTGAATGACAGGTAAACGCAAACTATGCTCTAAAGATTGTAGTCACAATGTATTACAATATGCTCGAGTCTTTGAATAGTTTCACTTTTGTTTTTAATAAGAAAGGTAATCAAACTTCAATGAACAATCCAGCTTCTCCCATTCTTAGCAGCAAACACTGTGACCGTCCCCGTTGCTCAAGTTTGTACTCGCTCACACCGCCTTGTAAAATTGAGCCTCTCTTGTTATCGGATCACTTTATCGGTTTCGGTATTTTATAAGAATAGCAAAAGACAAAACATTCACACTGTACGGCACTCGCTATCGAGTGTACAACTTAGAGCTCGCCGTAACATGAAAGCGCGCCATATTTTGTGGACCGGAAGAAATAGTGCTTCGATTCAATGCGCATGCACAACTTTGGTGTGCAAAGATTTTAACCACATGTGCGGAAGATCTTGTTTCACTGCCAGAGTGCGGGTTTTTTCAAACGTTGTTTTCTCAAAATAAAATTTTGCAGGAAGTACAACCACAAAAAAAAAAATCAGAACTCAATCATATTTTAATCTGTTGCCACGAAGTTGGTACTACGACAGAACAACAGCAACAGATTTAAACGGTGTCGGCGAACAAAACTAAATACTTGCAAATTATTGTTTTAAGGCTTTTTTTTCTCTTCTCTACTAAGATTCTTGTTTTCTTTATAGAATCAATGATAAAAGACGACTGACTTGAACAAATAAAAATCGCCGACACGTTGTTAATGTTCACACTTTTCTGAAGTTTGCAGGATGACAATTGGTAACAGAAAGTGAAAAGTGAAGGACTTGGGACTTCGTGAGAGACAATTTTGGATAAAAAACAACGCGGCAGCTATCGCTAACAATAACAATTTTGCAAATTTGAATTTAACATTCGTGTAAAGCATTTCACAAGCTTTCCAGTGGTGTATAGGTTTATGGGTCTCGGCGACTCATATCGAACAAGATACAGAATGATAACTAAAAACATAGCCCAAGGTTTTCAGTATCATTAAGTTCCTATTGGTTATAAGCTAAACTAAGCTACAGAAAGAGGGATTTTTCTCAGTTTATGGACCTTACAAACAAATTGTTTGGAAACAAAGCCTTTTGTTAGTTTTGAAAATTACTTTTGTTTTTAATATCCCTATGATTAATTTAAGCATGCTCAAAATCGAAGTCCCGATTAAATAGTACTTTTGTTATAAAGAAGCTGTGGAAAAATGCTAATGCTTAAAAACGTTAGTGTGACATAGATTTAGGAAACAAACTAAACCAAAATAACTTACACTGACGTTAATTCCGGTAATCATGCAAATGTGACGTTTTCGAGAACTCTGAGTTTGTTTATATTAAGATTCCTACTAAGAAAAAACTATGTTAATCAAAGTTTAACAACTACTCTCTGAAATCGAGTTTAATAGTGGCAGAATACACGCTTTTTTTTAGAAGAACAAACTTTATAAGAACACCCAGGCTGATGATTTGCCCAAAAATTAAGAACAAGCTAAGAACAACCACTAGGCTGAAACTTGGATCAGAAAAATTTAAGAAACTTGTTCAAACTTGTACACAGATTGAGATGTATATGAAAACAGAGCTTGTCAGAACTTACATGTAGTTTGATCATCCGACGCTGGAAGCTCGTCACGTTCGCGAACGCTGTGTTGACAGTTTGAAACACATATTTCTTACTGCCGTTTTACATACGAAATGTTCCAGGCAGCTTATTCATATTAAAAAAGATATTAAGAAATAAGAACAATTTAAGATCAATTTGAGGCTGAAAACGTCAAAAAATTAAGAAAAGCCCAGGCTGAACCAAAAATTACTGGTTCTTATAAAAAAAGCGTGTATTCTAAAAGCAACTATTCACCGAGATTGAAGAGAATAATTACATAACGACATAACACATTCGAAAAAAGTCAGAAATAACTTTTTATTTCTCTCAACGTATCAACAGAAATGAGCATGTGCTCCGCACAGTTGGCTGCCTCATTTCTACGCTCAATTTATGCTGAAATTTACAGTTAGCACAAAGATGGCGGCTCAGCAAACGAGCATTAAAGATTTCATAAAAAATGGCGATCCTCAAAAATGTCTGTTAAAGGTGACCGGACAGAACCGTTGTTTAAGTTATTAATGCCTTGAAGTAGTCCTGTAAAGGCAGTTGCAGTTTACTTGATATAAAAATTGAAAGAACAGTTTGTGAAGTTTCTCCGGAAATCATGCCATATGCTTGCTGTTAGAGTGTTGCAAATCACAACCATTTTTGAAGAGAGATAGAGACAATCAAATTTTCCTGAATGGAGACCTGTTGTTCAATGGAAGTTGAGTTGACTTGGATTGGACTTTGAAATGGAGCCGTGGAAGGGCAGTTGTTGTTCAAGGAAAGAAGCATCGGCGATACTTGGCGATCAGAACAGAAGACACTCGACATGAGAGTAAATTGTTTGAATGGTTTGTGTACTAAAACGTTGTGTATCTCTAAAATTTTTCATTCCAAATTTTGGAGCTTTCCTTGTATCGTCAGGAATTGTAATATCTTGCTTTTGCAAGGCGTCGTTCTCGGTCACTTCGGCAAAACGAGAGTTTACGCCGGCCATTGTTTCATTGTTCTGTTTCCCGGGAGGTGGACAACGTCCATTAGTCAGAGATAGCGAACCAATCAGATTGCTTGAACTACCAACGTCACCGAGTTTGTATATGCTAATTGTTTTTAGTATTAACCAAACAGGTGGATAGCACTTTTCGCGCGCTCTGATTGGTTCATCAGAATAGGTATATCTAGTAA
>JAOBRG010003574.1:5642-18322 GCA_027574985.1 Umimayanthus nakama | reverse complement strand
AATAATAATAATAATAATAATAATAATTGACCACTGCTCGAACTTTTAAAATAAGGACTTTTACAGTGACAGCCGTTAAATATTACCGATGAGTTTTTAATTATTGATGATTGAAGACGCGTCTTAGGCTAAGTTCCCGCCCTGTGCATGTTTATCTAGGGACATGGCATTCAAAGGTTAAAACACTTCAATAATAATAACCTTGACACTAATACTATTAATAACGACAACACCTGCAGAACTTCCATGCAATTCAACACCGTTCAGCACTCCTACTATTCAGTTGCTTTGCCACCTGATCCTTGACGTTTTCTTGTGGCTCGGGAACTCGTTTGGGCAGCCGTTGATATAATAATAATTATTACTTTATTTAATGAGTGTGACACTTTACAGTAACAAAACTGATAAACTAGTGGCCCTCATATATATAAAAATCTAATGAATACAACACTGAAGATATATAGTTTGAAACCAAGCCAATAACATCACGATAGTGTACAGTTCAGTACTTTTGTTTGTAAGAAAAGAATCGTGTCACTGGTCATGTGATGCACCAGCCGCTGATATCAAGACAAAAAACACCGATAACATTTATACTGCAAGTTCTCACCTAAACATCACCACGTAGTCTGCTATTTGCTCAGCAGAGGTCGCCCACTCAACAGTATCCACAATTTTTCTGAAACATTCCATAAATACTTTTTATTAACCAAGTGCTCGGTCCGTACGGCAAGTTATGGACCGCGATTTTTCATTCCTTTTAAAGCCCAAGCGCGAAGCGCGCGGGCCATGAAAACAAGGAAGGAAAAACCAAGGATCCATATCTTGCCATACGGACCGAGCAAACGAGGACATAAGATAATTATTATACGGCTTTGTTGATTATTCCGGTTTTGAAAAGGTGATCAAGAGCTAGAGGTCCGTGCGGCTACTTACGGACCTGGAACTCATCAATCACTGCACGCTAAATCAGTCGGCCTTATAATAACACAGTTTATTCAACACCACAAAACCTGACGCCCAGTCATTCAAATACTTCCTCAATAGCATTAGGAGTGTACGGTAAATCTGACTCACTTTTTAATCGCAAAAGTCTGATGATAGTGAAATAGTTAAGCAGTACACTATTGCGAATTTCTTGAAGTAAAATGTTAATGATTCTCACGTGATACCGTTATGCTGCAAGTGGCTTTTAGAACAAGTCCTGACGCCAGATAGATATTCAGCCTTTCCTCAAAAGTTTACAAGAAAACGGGAACAGCAACGGTCAGAATACAGCTGACTTTCAATTGAAAATGAAAACGGGTCATTATTCAAACGAAAACAACTGGGATTATTCTAACTTAAATATCCCAGAAACAACTTTTTCTAAACAAAAACAAACAAAGAGTCGCATATAGTACGAGTTGGTATAATAACTATCCTGTCAGTGTCTTCGTGCCAGTAGTCGATAGAAACGAGACACTGTTTAAAACTGTTCTCAAGTATCAATATCCGTTCTGTTTCCATCCTTACTGTCTTGTTCTCATACCTGTTCATATCCTTTGTCTACACCGGTATCAACGGAAACGCTACTGTTTCTGTCTTGATCTCATACCTGTTTAAACCCTGTATCTATACTGGTATCCACAGAAATGCTACTGTTTCTGTCTTGTTCTCACACCTGTTTATTCTGTCACCATAGGTTGTCTTGATTATTTGCCGAAGAATAACCACAATTCTTCTTCTTAGCCAAAGATTCCTGAAAGAAAGTGCAATATTTAGCAAGTATTAATAGATGACTGACTTGGACAAAGCAATTCAGTGCATTGAAATAATTTTATGAATTAAAAAGGTACGTTTCAAATTTTGCCTTGAATGATAATTTTATAAGTTTAAAAAAAGGTGTGTCTTAAGTTTTGTCTTAAAAGAATTTGTTGAGGCAACGGTTTTCAGATCCTTGGGAAGTTCTTTAAATAGTTTCGCTGCCGCTACTTGAAAAGACCTGTCGCCGTAAGTTTTGTGTTTGATATTGCGACAGTGAGAAGGTTTTCGGTACTTGACCGGAGATTTCTGGACGGCTTGTATTTCGTCAAGAGTTCAGAGATATCGGAAGGTGCCTGACCATTTAATGCATTGCAGGTTATAAGTAGCAATTTGAAGACGATCCTCTTTTGGACAGGGAGGTAGTGTAAGCTTCTCAGTACTGGTGTTACGTGCTCTAATTTTTTTGTCTTGCTCACTATGCTGGCTGGAGTGCTTTGTACGCGTTGTAGTTTATCTGGCTGTGCTTGCGGAAGACCATAGAGTATTGCGTTGCAGTAATCAAGTTTTGATGTTATGAATGCGTGAATGATCTTTTCACAGTCCGACTGAGACAAGTACTTCCTTATTCTGCCAATGTTCTTAACCGCAAAGGAAGCAGACTTGCAGATGTTATTCACATGTTTGCGTGCCGACGGTCGTACCAAGGTCGCTCGCAGTAGTAGTAGGGACTGGATTCAGGACAAACGATTTCGGTTTCCATTTGGTTATCACCTCCTGTTTGTAGCTGTCAGAAACTCGTGTGTAGCTTCTAAATGAGCTGGAGCATTTGGCAGGCTTTAGTGACACTGACATAGACGACGATGCGTGACTTGTTTCCTAAGATTGTCTCTGAGTTTCGCAATTTTGGTTGTAAAGTGGTTATTAAAGCTCTTGGTAAGACACGGACGCGAGGTTTGGGATGGTAGGGGAAGTTTAGGCTTAACCGAAAATAGTCTTGCTACCATCTGAAATAGTTGGTTTTGGCCAGCGACGGAGATCTTTGTGCTGCAGTAATTTAACTCGGCTGCGTCAAGAGCATCAGTGTATTTCTTACAGCTATCCAAGTAAATTTAGCGGTGGATTTCCAATCGAGTCGAGACGTATTGCCGTTCGGTTTGCTGTTTGTTTCTTTTCATAACTGGGAGCGTGTCGTTGTACCAGGGGGCGTTAGCAGGTAAGGTTTTGGTAAGGTTATAGTTTGGGTACGCTCCGGTGCGTGCTTGTCAATCAAACTGCTCGTGGTAGAAGGGTATTGCATAGTTAGCGCATTCGTATCGCAGATCTTGATTGCACTGTGGAGAGATGAATCTAGTATATCACTTCTGAAATCTTCCATGTCTATACGGCGAAGGTTACGGCATTTTACCGTGAGTTTAGAGGGCTTAGGCTTTTCCTCTGCAAGGGGACACACAATGGCAAAATGATTAAGTAGCAAGTCCGAAACAATATCAATATTGCCTGCTAGTATTGTGTCGTCCTCGCGATGAATGAGCAGGTTTAATGTGTGGCCTCGTTTATATGTCGCACCAGATACCCTTTGATTTAGCCCAGCCGAGTCTAGGATGTCAGCAAACTTAGCAGCATCCGAATGAGTCAGATCCTCCATATGAACATTGAAATTTCCTACGAAGATTAAGTGATCACGTACAGTAGTCAAGTGTGCAAGTAAAGTAGAGAAGTCTTACTCATAGTTAGGCTATTTTTCTTAGAAGATGGTGGGCGCCGTCGGTAGATATAGTGATCAGACGAATTGAAGTGCGATTGCCATGGTTACATGAAATAGACAAGTCCATATATATACTCCATTGCCTGAAGCCTATGATATCGTTCTGCTTCACAATCAGTCCCTTGCGGAAGAGAACACCAACTCCACCACCTCGTCCCACTGGTCTAGGTATGTGAATGAATTGGTGGTCTTTGAGGGTTCTGTTAAGTTCAGCGATAGTTGTTGCCAGAATTGTGGAGTAGTTTGTTTCATCCGATATCCAAGTTTCCGTCAGAGCAAGTACATCCATACGGATGCTAATAACTGGATCACAGATCGCAGTACGGTTTTATTGCATGATAGATCGCGAGTTCAAGGTCGCAAGTCGAAGTTGCATTTTGTCTGGGGTTGGTTTGACTGTGTTTTTTTGTATCACATGTAGAATTTGGTCTGTTCGTTCACCGCGGTAATTTCCAACTGCGAAGTTATCCGTACTGGTGTTGGAGCCTTGTTGTTCACTGACTGAAGAGACTTTCTTGGTGGTTCACTGGCGATGGGCGAAACACAAGTAATTTTTACAAGGTTACGCAAACTTCTAGCGTTTTTAAATTCGTTCGTCTCCAAGAAACTGACAGAACAGGTACAGATTCTTGCTCACCTGTAGGTTCATAAATAGGAAGACCTTCCTCATTAAATAGATCGTACGCTTTCTGAGTGAGCTGAAGCGAGCTGGTGAAGAGTACGGTGGGCGAAGTCCAAGCAATTGTGACCTTGAGTACGTGTATTTAATTCTGTTCGCAGTGCAAGAAGATTCTAACTTTTTCAGGAAAATCATCATAATTCGATTTTGAACATGATGGACCTGGATTCGGGTGAAAATATCCATAGTAATAACAAGAGTAATAATACACTCTGTTTAAACAGAATAACCGGATTAACACTAAGTCTGGAAACTGGAATACTGAGAGACAAGTTCGAGAATAATTTGACACGCTTCTTTAACACATGGAGTTAAGTAAGCTAGTCGAGAAACTTGTAAATTAGAATTTCCATCGATCATGTCGCTACCGAGCTGTTCAGATCGTGTTCTTTGGATGATAATTTGTAGCAGGGAAAAAAATGCGATTCTAAGATCAGAAATGAACAGATAACACTAATAAAATGGCACCACCGAAAATTGTGCCGCCGGCCATGTTAATTACATGCAAATATGGTGGGTCCCACGCTCCCCCTCTTCGCCCTCCACATGCTGGATCCCATCCTCCCCTCCTCACCCTCCACATGCTGGGTTCCATCCCCTCCCTCCCCACCCTCCACACGCTGGATTCATTCCTCCCCCTCCCCACCCTCCACACGCTGGATCCCGTCCTCCCCCTCCCCACCCTCTACATGCTGGATACCGTTCTTAATTGTCTCTTTTCGAGGAAACAACGAACAACTTAGGTACTTACTTGGCTTTCCGCAAGAATTCTCATTACCACCGAATCCCCATAAACGCCCCCCCCCCTCCCCATCTCCGACAACCAACCTGTCCTTCAGATCAAATATTTCGTCCATAAGTAGAAGTAAGATCCTGAGTGGAATGTTATCCTCTTCCTGTAAGGAAATAGCGGTCGTAAGAGTTCAACAAAATAACCAAGATTTGTCGCGGTCAGTTAGTCAAAAACAAATTGTTTAAATACCTCGCCGTCGATGTCCGCGTACAAGTTCCTTGACTCGTCTTTTAAACCTCGCCGTTGTGTTCCTGGCTGATATAGTTACAACAAAGCCCGTTAAATAGCGTAGCGTAAGTTTACTAAGAGGTTAAAAAACTTTTAACATTGAGGAAGCGTGATTTGTTAGAAAAGAAATTCATTTAACAACATTATCAAAAGAGGAGGAACGAACTGAAAAGAAAAAAAAAAACATGAACCATGCAGCAAACGTATATGAAAAAAAGATGACGATAGAGTTATTCAAAATTGTCGCTTCCGTAGAGCTGTGCCTATTTGATTAATATCAACGTGGTCATCGCAAGATTGCAATACTTCCATTAAAGCAGTGTGAAGCCTCTTTTTGAATTGTTTTTTGGTTAGTTCTCTTAATGAAGCTGGCAGCTCATTCCGCACCTTTGCTCCGATTCTGAAAAAAGCTTTTTCATGTATTTCTAGTTTAGATTTTTTTATATAAAACTTTCTTGATGTTGAAGATCGGGTATTGCAAGTGTGAATTTTGCGCGTATCTGAAAAGAGCTTGAGAATATTACTTGGGGTGGTCTTTTTTCGAACATCATACTGATTAGACAACAGACAGATTCGAAATAGAGAAAGGCTGTTTTCACTTATCAGTGATTTTAGTCAGACAGAGTAATCGCAACTATCCGTGTTTCAACAAATCGAAATGCGATCTCACGAGCATCACACGTAAACGCGACCCGACTCAATTCTCTTACAAGCTCGAGGACGGTGAAATCAATCAAGTTAGGTCTTGTAAGGATTTAGGAGCAAACAGGTCACCGTGGAGACAGGAGGAGCGACAAAGATTCTTAATCAAGACAACAATCTCGACTCCTTCAGCAAAAGATCGCTGTATCCTGCTTTAGTACGTTCATAACGTTATCTTACAAAAACAGCTACTTTAACCGTGTTACCAGTTCATGAAACGTTTTACCCGAACCAACAAGATCTGCCAAAACCTTCCTTTCTTTTAAAACTCTTGTAATCAATTGTTTAACGAACACTGAAAGATCACTTTTTTCCGTTACCAATCTATATGCCTGGCGGAGTATTTGTAGCCGATGCCACGACTATGATCGCTTCCACGGAAGTTGTCTTTCCATTGTTGTTTTAAGCTGTACAACTTTGATAATTTAATTTAAGTGACAAGTTTTTTAGCGATTAATAAACAGTGGAAGCTCAATAAAAAAAACATGGGGCTTGCCCAAAGTTAGTGAATAGGTCTGTTAGACTATTGTTCCCCCACACCCAATTAACCAAGTTGCTCCTACCAAAGCAGGAATAGTTCGTAGTACCTTGGCAAGAATCTTCTGAATTCCCCCAGACATCTTGTTGAAACCGTCCGGGACAGTCTTGATGGCGTGCGAAACTTGACGGATGGGTGCAACAATTGTGTTAACCTGGAAAATATCAAGACATATTTCAAATCTCACCGCCAAGCGATGGAAACATAGAAAAGAAAGTTGATATCAAGAATACCGAAAATAACTGAAGACTAGAAAGACAAAAAAAAGCACACTTATGCTTAATACTATATGATTACGATGATGATGGTGATGGTGATGCTTTTGAAGATTGTGCAGTAATGAATAAAGAGTTTGGAGGCTAAAACATTTCTTAAATTCTATATCCATTATAAAGGGTTGCGATGATTTTGAAAATAACCTTTTTCAGAGCAGAAAACACACCTTTCTGGCAAACTGTCCCTTCTCTCGTGTGTAATCGCCATGTTCAAGAAATGAAGCGACTATCTCGAACATTCCCGGATAACGGCCAAGCAGCTCTGACGACAACATTGTCTGGTTTAAACAAAACAAAACAAGAGCAAAACATTAGTGATTTAGAAAACGGAAGGGATATTTCCAAATTAGCCTTGCTAGATCAACTATTGTCTATAACGACGAATCTGCAGCCTTTTTCTCACCATTCTGTTAAAATACGGTTCTAAAACTGAGCCCTATTTCGGACATGCGTCATGACAGTCCAACTTCATTCAGTCCAGTTTTATCAACGCCGTCATACACGACTGTACATATTCGTCAAAAATGCACGTTGGCTGATAAATTCAATTTTGCTGTGTTTATGCATGATATGAGCTCTGGACATGGATTTACAGTTTCGTTTTAAAAATCCGACTGAATTAAGTTCGTCTGTAGTACAATTCCAAACCGGGTCTTAGAAGTACAAACACAGTTGCGTCTCGTCAGTACAAATTGAAGTATCAGTCTTCAGCTTCCGCGGTATGTGACGAGTTTGTTTATGTTGTTCTGTTTTAATTATTATAACTTCCCGGTTCTTCTCTCTAATATAGACTTCCGTTAACCAAAAACAATTTAGGTTTTCTACGTTGAAATGTGAAGCAAATGTGACAGCAGCCCAATATCGTTGAGGATGACAAAAATATCACGAAGAATTTGTCGACTAAAACACTGGGTTGTCAATATTACCGGCACCTTCAAACGTTGCAGAAGCGACAAAGGACTCTAGCAGGTGTCTGAACTCTGGTCAGACCAGTTCTACTGTTACTGTGAAAGCAGAAATTTTATTTGGGCGGGGAGCAACAGTTGACAATGAAATAGTTGGAAAAAATCACAAAGTTCATAAACAAAACAGCACCGACAAACAACGAGTCTCATTTGTGTTTAGGATCGTATAAAACATCATCGTTTACACATAAAGGAAGTAAATTTTGATTGCAGCTTTCGCTGCTTCTGAAACTGTATTAATACTATACTCTGCTGCAGTTTCGAACTATTTGTGTTGCTGTCTAACGAACCGCGTTTGTCTAGCTGCGCAGAAAAGCTAAGCAGAAAAGCTAAGCAGTACGTTTTTGACCAGGCTTCTCCCGGCTCAGTGACGTCACGGAAACCAGTCGTACCCATGCTTCTAAGCAACAAACGGCCAGAAACTAGAGAAAGCGTACGGGAACAAGGCAATGATACAAAGTGTAAACTTTGCTACTACGAACCTGTATGTATGTATCAAGGGCCTTCCGTCGTTTCTCAAGGAACTCTTTCTCCATATTGCGAAATGTCCTTTTCCCAGGTAATAACAGAGACGGGATAGTACCAAACTGAGGCGGAGAGACACTTGTTACAAGGATGTTGAAGTAACATGAAATGGTTAACGTGATTAAACAGTGTTTTTAACTGCAAAATACTTTTGTCAGGGCTGGTTTCCTAATTGTGATAATTTTATATTGACTAATTCCTACGCAAACACTTGTTTCACTTTAGGTTTTACATACCTCTTATTAGCCGAGTGCGAGGTCCTTACGGCAAGCTTTCGACTGAGTTTTTTCCTTCCTTTCATGGCCCAAGCGCGAGGCGCGAGGGCCATAAAAACAAGGAAGGAAAAAACGGGGATCCGTAAATTGCCCTACGTACCGAGCAAACGAGGCTAATAAGATGTTAATTGTATGGCTTTGTTGGTTATTTCGGTTTTGAAAAGGTGATCGAGAGCTAGCGGTCCGTACGGCAACTTAGGGACCTGGAACTGACTAATCATGGCACGCGAAATCAGTCAGCCTTATAATAAACTGTCTTATTGTAGGGCAAAATTCAACCAAGGCAAGTCGATGGAAATGAAATACGGTTTTTATTGGACAAATCCCTAATGTGGAACACGATCAATCACGCGCACCTTTCCTGTAGTAGTTCTTTGTTTGTGATTAGCTCATTCGTTCATAGTAGCGATAGTAACGAGGGAGAGAGGAACCATCTAAACACCACCTGCCCCTTTTCCGCTTTAAAGGCACTTAACCTTCCGAGGAATCGTGTGTATGAACTGCAGCATGGCATATCAGTCGTCAACTGCAGCATGACCATCAGTCATCAACTGCAGTATGGCCATCGGTCATCAACTGCAGTATGGCCATCAGTCATCAACTGCAGATTGGCCATCAGTCATCAACTGCAGATTGGCCATCAGTCATCAACTACAGAATGGCAACCAGTCATCAACCGCAGCTTGGCCATCAGTCATCAACTGCAGAATGGCCATCAGTCATCAACTGCAGCTTGGCCATCAGTCATCAAAAGCAGTATGGCCATCACTCATCAACTGCAGTATGGCCTTCAGTCATCAACTGCAGTATGGCCTTCAGTCATCAACTGCAGATTGGCCATCAGTCATTAACTGCAGAATGGCCATCAGTCATTAACTGCAGAACGGCCATCAGCCATCAAATGCAGAATGGCTATCAGTTATTAACTGCAGAATGACCATCTAGGATGAGAGAGACATAAAGGCCAAAATCAAGAGAGAATCAAGAACGGCATACTGGACTGGAAGCATGTCGAAACTATCATCTCGCCAAACGAGGAAGACCCTAATGAGTACTGTGCAATGAAAAGGTTCTGGTCATTCATAAAACATCGAAGAACAGATAATGTGGGCGTCTCATCACTAAAGAAAGACGGTAGAACAATCTCATCCACAAGCTAAAGCCCACGTGCTTAATGACCAATTTTACTCAGTATTCACGCGAGACAACTCAGATGAACCGGAAATACACTGCCACCAAGGCCATACCCTCCCATGAATGACATCCATATATCAAAGGAAGGAGTGTGTCGACTAGTTGAAGGACTAAAAGTGCACAAAGCGTCTGGCCCCGATGGAATTTCACCCCTTATCATGAATGAACTCTCAGAGCCAGTTTCTGCCATCTCAGCAACAATCTTCAATAAATCGTATGAAAACGGAGAGATCCAATATGACTGGAAGAAGGCTAATATTACACCAGTCTATAAGAAAGGCTCGAAGTACGATCCCAATAACTATAGGCCTATCTCGCTTACCTGTGTCTCGTGTAAACTAATGGGACATATTCTGGCAAGCTCAATTGTGCGGCATGCAAAGGAACACAACATCCTCTACAGTTTACAACATGGCTTCAGGGACAAGCGTTCTTGCGAAACTCAGTTACTTGGATTTGTACATGATTTAATCGACTCGATGCACTCTGGGGCCCAAATAGACATCCTAATTATGGACTTCACTAAGACCTTCGATAAAATCAGCCACCAACTTCTTGTCCAGAAATTACAGCATTATGGGATTAGTGGAAAAACCAACGACTGGATTAACTGCTTCTTACGCGGCCGATCTCAAACTGTTGTCCTTGAAGGCAAATCCTCGGACAGTACCGATGTTCTCTCTGGCGTGCCACAAGGCTTAGTCCTTGGACCCTGCTTGTTCCTGTTCTATATTAGCGATCTGCCTGAAACACCGGCTTCTAGTGTCAGATTATTTGCGGACGACACCGTTGTTTATCTAACTATCAACTCTGACGTCGATGCCCAAATACTGCAAAACGACCTAGACAAATTAGCAATATGGGAGAAACTGTGGAAAATGGAATTCCATCCAGAGAAGTGTGAAGTATTACGAGTACGTCGCAAACGTTCGTTGATCAAACACGAGTACAAGCTGAGTGGAAAAGTTCTAGCCACGGTCGACTCGGCAAAATACCTGGGTGTTACCATTACCTCTGACTTAAGATGGAACAGGCACATAGATAATATAACCAGCCAAGCCAACAGAACACTTGGTTTCCTCAAAAGAAACCTTAGAGTAGGTTCAACTACTGTCAAGACCTCTGCTTACTATAGCCTTGTACGACCTACACTGGAATGCGCTTGTGTAGCCTAGGACCCGTACACCAAGTAACACATCAATAAGCTGGAAATGGTGCAACGAAGGGCAGCACGGTTTGTACTTGGCCGATACAACTATACCTCAGTGTCACAGAAATGCTGCACGACTAAATTGGGTGCCTCTTGAACAAAGACGGCAAAACCAGAGACTCACCATGCTATATAAGATCAACAATGGGCTAGTTGAAATGGGTAATGACGACCTTCAGTTACGACGAAGACGCCAGTCAAGACAAGTGAACTGTGTGGGTTTCGAAGCCCCAGCATCACGTACGAACTACCACATGTGGTCATTCATACCACGTACAATAAGGGAGTGGAACAGACTGCCCGATTCGGTGGCCCAGGCACAGACCCTGCTAGCTTTTAAACAGAAACTTGGACACTAACATTATTTATAATTGTGTTTATTATTAAATACTATTCACGAACATCTAATTTTGCATAATATCATTATAAACACTGCACCGCACAAGCACAGAACTTAATTGAATTTTAAAACCTTGCACCTGCACAACAGCATACACTCATAAGAATCCTCACTCAGAGGGAGATGAGTATATGGAAGAAGAAGAAGGGTAATCAACTGCGGTATGTAATCCCTCTGAAGTTACTACCAACAAAGTTTATGGTTGTTCTCATCCCTCACAGTACTGACAGTTACCTTTTCTTTGATGTGAAGATGCAAATCATCGAAGTCGCTGTATCTGCGGTAAACAGTCCAGGAAGATGTTCCTGATGAAGTAGCACGAAACACTGAGATGGAGTACACCGCGTAGGACTTGCCGCCCTCTTTACAAAGCCCTGTAAGATAAGGTAGGAGACAACCTTTAGTACGATACATTGAAGCTGAACATCCCATACATACGAATTGCGTCCTCCTTACAAAGTCTTGTATGACAAGATAAGAGAGAAGCTAGAGAATTATACACTGAGTTAGAGCATCCCATATAAAGGTGTCTTTATAGATGGCACTTTATCATGCATGGGGCAATGATATTTCTTACACTTGCTCAAAAAACTTCCAAAAATACTAGTATCATCTCCAAATTAAGGCACTATCTTGCCTTATCCAAAATGAAACAACTGTATTATACTCTAATATACCCCTACACAACATGCCATATCGTGGGGCAGTGCCTATAAAACCCACTTACACAAAATCCAGGTAAAACAAAATCATACTATCAGATTAATATTTTTTGCTTAAAACTGAGAGTGCCCTATAACTACCTAATCTGCTAGAATTGTTAACAGTTGAAAACATCCTTCACCTAGCACTCTCAAAATTCTCCATAAATGGCAACTAAACCAGCTACCAACGCAATATGATAGCTGCTTTAAATATGCCACGAACAACATAGTTACAACACCAGATATTCTTCTTGAAAGTAACCTACATATACCATCTTGTAGAACAAATATAGGTAAGCAAACCATCTCTTTCATTGCTTCAAAAGTCTTGGGCAAAGTTCTCATGTCTCTAAGATCACTCAAGAGTCCAAAGTCTTTTTCCAAAGAAACAAAGAACTACTTGTTATCTCATCAACTCAAGTAGTGTTCTAACTCAAAACATACACTTCGTTATTATTATCATCATCATCATCATCATCATTATTATTATTTTTATTATTACTCAATAGTTTTGCCTTTGTAAGTTGAAATTCACTACTAAAGGCTTACTCGATAACTTCTCAGTCTACATAGCCTTTAGGCACTACCTCACGAAAATGTTTTCTGTATATAAGTCAATTAAGCTTATTTATATCGAGAAGAAACATCTATCTGTAAATGTCCTATAAGATAATAACAATA
>JAOBRG010003463.1:7675-24254 GCA_027574985.1 Umimayanthus nakama | reverse complement strand
TTATTATTATTATTATTATTATGTAGCAGTATAAACGTTCATATGCTGGTTTAGCGCATATAGCTCAATAGGGCGCTGTTGCGTAACCTAAAGGCTAGTAAGAAATATCCTGAACACAGGCTATATGCCATATTCTTTTTAAAAAAGTCAAATATATATATCTTAAGCTTCCATAAAAACGTTAATCTAGGTCAGTTCTTCTAAAATAGTTCTTCTAATGTCAACACTTTGAAGTGTCGCGCAATGTTCAGACTTCGAGACAGAACGACTTTCAGCATTTTCAGCAGTACTTCTCTGCCCCTTGAGACTCCTACAAGACTTCGGATAGTGCTCTCCAGCTCCTTACTATATCCTCCTAATACGTCCTTAATGATGTTAAATTGTTTCACTTGATATCCAGGAAACTGCCTCTTCAATTCCAGTCTCAATGGGGCATACTTCTTCGTCTTCTCACAGATCTTGGTCTCCTTGTTGTTCAGCCAAGGACAACTCATCTCCAGCAAGGTGACAGATTTTGCTCTGCTGTCCACTATCCGGGCGTCAACTCTGTTGGCTCTTACCGTCACATGGTCTGCATATACAGGGACATCCCAGAAGGCTTGCGCTTGGTCATTTTGGTACACCGGTTTCAGCTCGCTCGGTGGATACCACGGCGGTACTTTGTCCACTAGATCTAGGCTGTGCAGCATCTCAAAGAATATTATTTTCAAGAAAGCATTATGCCGTTGCAGACATTTGTACTGCGTAAGCGCCGAACATCCAGCCAATATATGTGCCACGATCTCAGCTGCCTTTCTACATAACCGGCACATGATCTGGTCTGGTTCCGTTCTTGTCTTCTTCCTGTGATAACTTGGGTAGGAAGTAACTGTTCGTACAGTTCATACGCGCCCGCGATAACATATGTCGGGCATGTCTTCCATTGCCACAGCCAGCTAAAGCTATGGAATTGTCGGACATCTCCTGTACCAGCTCCTCCTTGATCCTATTCCCATCGAGAAGCTATTAACTTCCCCTGCCAAGCTTGGCATGGTACTTGATCTTTCAGTTTCTTCTGTTGAGCGCTTCGTAGCTTCTGCTTGATCTTCGACTCTTTCACGATTACACCTTCCTCCGTGAAGTACACTGGGGTAGGGTATGTAAGAGATAGTTACAATCCCGGATCTCTACCAAACTTTGTCGCCTCCTTGACGAGTGAGGTGTGACCTAGCTCACCTGAACGGTCTTCGAACCTCCGAACAAGGTCCATTGTCGGGTCAGTGTTTTTGTACAGTTCAAGTGCGCCTTTGATCTTGATGGCCTTGCACTCCTCCTACACCGATTTTTAAAAGGCCTCGCCCGCCCTGTTCCCGCGATAGATTTAAGACAATGCGGTTGAATCCAGAGGTACCTTTCACCATTACTGACCGCGATCTTGTGTGCTTCTCGATCTCGATGATGATGATGATGATTTTTATTATTGTTGTTGTTGTTGTTGTTACTACTATTGTTATAAATGCTTCTGTTATCATTCTTTTTTTATTAATATTATTGTTTATTGCTCCTAGCCTGTTCATTTCACGGTCCCGATACACTAGTTCAATGCGGAAAACTGACCTTGATTTCATTCATTTAAGCATGAAGTCGGTCAAATGATTGGCTTCCAGTCTATGATGTCAGTGTTATAACCGGCACAACTTGCTTTTGTATATGCGCAGTCATTTTGATAAACACTGAGAATCTTTTGTTTCGGTGGTCGCGACGTCACACCGTAAGCTGCCGTGCTTTGCTAACTTTCATAAACATTCACCGGCATTAGACATATATATTTTAAAATATTTTCACCAGTCAACTTTCCGAATTAGACGAGATACGGAAAGGCGAATGGATTCAATTTGTTTTGACACGATTCAAAAAAAAGGGAAGCGAAACGTCACCCAAGCATTCTATAAAAATAACAATGCAGTTCCTGGCGTACGAGAATTCCTGTTCGTAAGTTTTTCCACTATTAAAAACCTATCTTTGTTTTTGTTACAAGTACAGACTTTGATTTAGGAAGATTTTGCATTTGCGAGTCAGTGTCATCTAATTGGGTAATACGGAAAGTTCAGTGCTTTCCTCGCACGGTAATAATTTCAACAACAACAACAACAGCAAAAAGGAACCTTTTCATATCTATCTCCGATTCTTGATCACCTGAACAGGCAGAACATTCCCATACACACTTTAAAATTGAATCAGTCGAGTTACTTTGAAAGAATTGGGATAATTTTGATCTTGCCTGCTAAATAAACTTTAACAAACCACAGGTGATAAAGCGAGGATGATTATGCGGAAATTCCGTCGCTAGCATTCTTTTGGTTTTCTTTTTTTGTCTTCAACTGTTTTGTTTGTTGAATTTGCGCGTGCATTCAAACACAAAATATTTTGAAATACCAATGAACAGTTAACTAGTAGAAACATTCGTTTGTTCAACATAAAACAAAGCAGCTCGATTCCTTTGAAACTTGTCGAGCTTCCAAATGATTTACTATGCCTAATAGCAAGTGAAACATGGTAACATGATTTTTTTTAGTTTAAGAAGATCGTTAACAAAAACTTTAAACAATTTTTTTATCCGTTTAATCAACTTAGAAACATCTACAACTTTCAGAATTCAGTTGTAAATGCCAAAATAGTTTTTATAGCGGTAATAATAAAAAAATATTGGCCTGCTTTTACAAAGACGTTTTTCTCGTTGCTATAGCATTGGTTCCTACCGTCTTTCGTTCTTTGTTTTTGATTAATTTCTTTTGTTTATTTATGGAGGCAGCAACGCGTGACGTCTGGGAAACACGAGCCTTCTAGAACTTTGTGAAGAAGTAAAAGTAAAGTAAAGTGGTGCATTTAAACTAACTAAGGCTTTATCAAATTTTCCTGTACCAATTAGGACAATTCATGTACCTATACAAAAATGGTTCACTCCCCGAATATTTTCACAACTATTTTCCAATGACAAATGAAGTTCATAGCTACAACAGCAGGAGTGCTAAATCGTACTTATCTCCCGTTGGTCAGAACAAGTATTGGATATTTTTCCATAAAATACAAAGGTCCTATATTTATTAATACTCTTAGCTTTGATATTTCAAAGTGTCCCATTGTCTTCATAATCAGCTTGAAGCTTCGGAATTATCTATTCTACCATACCTAAACAACACTTTTGGTTACAACAAAATTTATTTACTGTTGTCTTTACTGTTACTAACACTTTGTCACCGCACCACTGCTATTCATAACTAGTAAATTAAACAATTATTCCGCCATCAGCTTTTAGATAGTGGACGAGGTGCGAAGCAACGACTCGGCTATCATAAGCTCATATCCAACAAGCGTGAGTGGAATAATTGTTTTATTAGATACCAGACACTGGGTATCCATTGTACACGTGCACCGAGTCGAACTTTCGACCATTTAAAGGGAAAATCAGTTTCCGTGATAAATTAAAATTGTTAGTTTCCATATTTGGACAAATTGCATCATAGGATTTATACGTGAGTGAGAGCCAATCAGATTACAAGAATTTAAATATCCAGTGCTTGGTATTTTTAAAATGAAATAAATTATCACAAAGGAGCCCAAATAATACAAACTGTATTGGTTTCTTTTGGGCTTTCTTGCCACATTAACAAATTAATTTAATTGTAAAAAAGTACGTATTATGCTCTTGTAATGTTTGTGGTGGTAAAACAAATAAACTGAACTGAACTGAATTTCGTCTAGTTTTGAAACAAAGTTTATGGTGTCTTTTACAGTAGCTAAAGTAGATTTTACAATATTATAATGTACGGATGAGCTTAATTAGATGTAAGAGTCTTACAAAGAAACGATATTCTATTTGCGACTGTTAGAAAAAAAGTTATTTAGTTTTTTTTAAACGTTTTTAAAATTACCTATAGTAATACACCTTTTAAGTTATTTAAAAATGTAAACCGGCTCCTTTAAATTTCTTTTACACCACATGTAAGCTAGTTCTTGCCAGTTTTGTATTCGGAGTTTCGAAGATCCTTTGTGGTTTAACTGGAAGATATTTCGGCGCTTGTGAATAAGCATAATGACTAACAGAAACATTTTGCTGAATAATAGGTGCAATTATTTTTTCGAGTTATATATTAGTTTTAAAACGCAGATGAAAATAGTAAGCAAATAACAATATAACTTGCTGATGATTCCGTAAAACTGACCATTTGAAAAAAAGATTTGGGAAACCTTTTAACACGGTTTAATACATTGTTCCTTTCATATCTACTCTCCCACTATACCCCCCCCCCCCCCAATCCAAACCCAAATCCTCCCCTCCTCAGTGTTTGGATCACAAGTGCTAAATCACCCAATTGGCCAAATATAGAATCGGTGTAGAACATTTGAAGGTTACAACTGAATAGGAAATCGACCAATATTGGTTAGGGGTAGAGGGGAAATTGTCTACAATTGTTCATACTTGCAAAATTTTTAAATTTCAAAGCCGTGTTTCGGTGGGAAACCTTAATTGACACGGTTTTACAAGCCAAACTACAAAATTGCAGAACTGGGAAAAGAAATTTAGTAAAAAAAAGAAAAAAACAGCAAAAAAAAATAGCAAAGCATTCGCCCAGCATTGCGTCGTTTACCGTACGGGAAAAGAAGATAGAGTTGAAAAAGAAACGATTTTATAGATTAAAAAGAAAAGTCTACTTGAATCATGTGCTCATCATGATCAGTTGTGAAGGGGACCAACGAGGGCTGTTGTGACTCAATACCTAAGACAGGCCAAGGGAAATAACTTAGTTTTTTTACAACTTACTTAATTGAATACACGCTTTTTGTTTTAAAAAAATTATAGGAACAACGAGGCTCAAATTTGCCCGTATATGTTAATATTCTTAAAAGAAAAAGCAAAGATCGATCGAGCCTCGTTTTCGGAGGCAAATGTAATTACAAGTCAGTTTATTGAAAAACTCAACACATCACGTCATTAAATGTCGCGTTTTATCGCTAGATCTTTATGCAGCAAGAAATACTAAGTGATCAGAGAAGAAAATCAAACATGTGTTTTATGACAGTTTGAAATGTATGTAGCCTATTATAGGGCAATAACAAACCTATTTGGTTTAGAAAACTAAGAACAACTGCCGCTGAAGTTGTGCGAAAACGTAAGATTCACGGCTTTCGGCTTTTGACTATGTAGCCTATAGGTCATTACCGTTGTGTTGGCTCAAAATGAATTCACAATTAACAATATCAAAAACTGCATGGCGGTGTACTGGTACCCTTTGTCGAACAATATGACAGCGCTATATATCCGTTTTTGGATAATTACGACCTCTTTGAATAACAACAAAATATCAAAGAAAAATGAGTTAGCTTTTAACTTTGGGCTTATGGTTTAATATTGAGTTAAGACAAACTCGGACGTTCTCGCGCAGAAATGGAATGTTTTTCAAATTTAGCGGCTGGGGGGATTTTAAAAGGAGTAAAAACAGGAAAACTCTGAAAAGAGAAGGAGAATGTGTCAATCTTGGCCGGAAAGCAAGACACAACAGAGTCTTGAGAACCCACAGTTGTCCAATGTACAATGCGTATATTTGATGAAGTGAGTGCAGTATTGAACAGATCAGCCCAGCCACGCCTACAACCACGCTGATTGGCTTAGTAACGAACCAAGCGTTACAATACGACTATATATTGAAAAGATTAACAGACATAAAGTCCACACTCATCGCGAGGCAGGCACTATCTTCAATTCCTCCCGGGATGGCCGCTTCTATAAAGCTCTTACTTTTCTTTATAGTCCTTCTCGCCTACTACGAGGCTGCCGCCACAATGACCTACGACCGAAAATATGATTTCGGTCCCGTTAAACTTTTCTGGAAGTATCACAAAGCAAAGGAGAGACTGTACTTCAAAGCCATCGCTAATGCCCTGGGCTGGGTTGGGATTGGATTCACAACTAACAAGGGCGGTGGAGATATGAAATACTACGACATTGCTGTTTGCGGAGCCGTCAACTCAACAAGCTACATTCATGTAGGTATCTCTAACTAAGTACTTTTATTAATGCACTGAATTTTTTTAAATCTTTTCTTTTCAAATTTAAAAAAAAAACAGCTAAAACAAGATAAGCAAGCTCTGACACAAACGTCATTGTCTCAATGTATACAATCTTGTTTAGTTCTTTTTAAGTCGGTTAGGATAATTTTGACAATACCGTATTGTAAACCACTCGTTTTTTACAATGAGAACCAGTAAAACTTTTGGCCGACTCTCAATGTTCGTAAAATTTTAGGAAAATTTATGCTTAAATTGTTCTTAAGCTGATCTTATATTTTCAACGTAATCTGATATAATTACGGTAGGAAATTACTCCTAAAGTTATTTAAACACACCGTATTTGTGATCATAAAGCCGAATAAATCGCAATGGATATTTGATTAATCTGACATTTGGACTATTTAAACGCTTGATACAGTCGAGTTTGAGGGAAGTAATAGAATTTTATCAAGTAAAGTAAGCTTTGCATAAACGATTCCAAATCATACCCTGGATTATTTTTATGTTGTTCTTATTTTTTGGCCAAACTTGAGCCTCGATCAGTTCTTATAAAATTGTTTTTGTGTAGAAATTGCTTGTAAGTAACTCATTTTGAATTAAATGTGTCTTATCAAATATAACTGGGTTCTACTTTTATGCTCCCAATATTTATAAGATTCTTCCTTGTATAAGTAATCCTGATAAATTGAATTAAGTAGGAAATGTTGTTATACTCTGTTGCAAATGATGAAAAACAATTGAGAAAATTTTGAAGATTCACCCTGAATATGCCACCAAATGCAGTACCAAGTCAGCGATTTCTCAACAAGAATTCACTTTTCTACCTCACTTTTTGAACGACGTTCAGGTTCTACTTCGCATGTAAATAAAGACAGCTATTCGCTTGTCAAGTTAATTTGAGTGTTTTTCAAATTAAAAGTGTACAAGACGCAATGTTAGTTCATTTTGTATTCTGAAGTCCAGCTCGCACGCAACAAAAATGGAATCGTACGAAACTTGATTCCATAAATTCTAAAAATGTTTTAATTTTTTTCTCAAAAAAAGAACCGATCGTACAGCTTCAATTTGTGATTTAACTATTCGATGTAATATTTGGTATTGAAAGACATGACAGAAGAGAATAGTATAATTTTCTGCACACACTTTACTTTTCACATGCTCATATTTTCATTTGAATATCTTTTTGTGACAAGTAGAAGAAAAATATTGGACCATTCGATGTAACTGTTACAAAAATATTGGACCATTCGATGTAACTTTTACAAAAAGCAAGTTTGAGATAAAAGCTGCGTATGTCCGTTTCAAGTTTTTAACGTTCAAATACTAAGAAATAAAAGGAGGTGATCTCAGGAAACACGTTTTTTTTCTTACAGGGCTCGTTATTCTTAAGGCGTTAAGCTTTTGCATACTTTGAACGTCATTTGTTCTTAAATTGTTCTTGTTCTCTTCAAATAATAAAGTTAATATTAAGTCTGAAGTATTGGTTTATTGTTGCCATATGCACACTTTAGCACTGTCATACAGAACCTTCGGCACAATTTCGATTTATTCTTTTCTTCTCATTCAGCCAAAAACTCAGGCCTCGTCCAAACGTACTGTAGCCGGGTATTTGCGAAAACGGAGATTCTTTCCTCCATATTTCAAAAAGTTGCGCGTTCACGACACGTAGCGTTTTTGAATCGTGTTTGTCCATCCACACGTAGCCAGGTATTTTAATTTGAAAACAAAGATTTTTTCTCTGTTTTTAAAAATATCTGCACACGTCAACACATAGCGTTGTCGAGTCGTGTGTGCGGAAGAGCGAACCTTGAACCAAGGAATGACTTCATCATATTTGAAAACCTCACAACACGATAAATATCTCCACCTGGAGAGCGTATTTTAAATCCTCCGTTTTCGGGCCCGAAAACACGTTAACGTGTCGACTGTAGCTGTCTCCGTTTTCGAAAATATCCGGCTACGTGTGCAAGGGACTTCCACAGTGACTGGGTAGCAAGCACAGTGCATTCTCACGTGCAAATATCAATTACACTATAAAGACTCTCCTGAAAACTATTGTAAAAACAATGCTTCATGATTGCTTTAAAAGATTACAAAACTAGTAAAGTTTCACTTAAAAGCTTAAATGATTATTTCCACTGTTGTGGTATGTAATATCTTCGAATTCTAAAAACTTTTGTCTTGAATGAGATTTGCAGAATTAAAAAAGAAAGAAAAAATTCTCTATACCTAGAGTCTATTTGGGCCTGAATTTGCCATGTTGCGAATATAATCACTTGGTCAAATTTAATCTCTCTTTGGGCCAACATTGATCATGTTACGAACAAAAAATCACTTTGAGATCAAATTTATCCAATAGAAACGCGTAACTTGATAGTAAAGGTGTTGTTGAGCAATAAATCCTTGATGTCACTCGGTATTGTCAAAAAAGTGTTTCAATCATTGGTAACGAAAACACCAGTAACTAACAGGTCGAAAAGTATGCATTTTTTTAGCCATTGCACAAAGAGACGTATTTGAAAAGGAGGACAGCAAAACAGCTGACTCAGTTAACAAAAGCTTTCATCATCCTAAACTTTGGTTTGATAATACACAACATGTGCTGCTTGCCTTAAAGAAAAAAAGAACGGATGCGCCACGGAGCGTTTCTAGCATCCCTTTCTCAGACAACTTTTACAAACTTCACAAAATAAACGACTAATGCGCTAAAAGCTCTAATGCGTCGGCGTATGATTAACTGAAAACTGATTTGTTGGTTATGGACTCCAACTCAGTTTTAGTAATGTATCGTGTATATTCAAAAAAGCACGCTGGACGCTGTTTAAATTTTTGGGCTTTTAAGGTGGAACTTAGTCGAGGTGGATGCTAATTCAGGTTAGGGCGCTCATGAAATTTTTGACACTTTTAACCATACTTTTTCAGCAAGTTCATTTTTCCATAAATAAAACAAAGAATGAAGAGTACTACTCTAAATTTATACCCGATTAACTGCGATTTTTAACTGAAGGGGTGGGAGCACTTATTGTTTGAGGGTTGGTGTTCATTAGCTTTTATGGCCATTAGAATTAATTTTCGAAGTTTGCGCTTTTTCGAACAAACACGTTATGAAATGAACAACTAGCCCATTTGGAAGCAGGTGTTACGGTTTTGCAACACTAACATGTGCCAGTGGAATGAATATTGGTTGATAATACCTCTTTGTGCTTTTAAAAAGTACTATATCGAGCTGTATACAAAGAAGCAAGGCAGCGTTTCTCAATCAATTTCATCTGACTAGAGTGACCAGCCTTGCACTCTGCTAAACTATTTTTTCCAAACCCTCCATCAAGCTTAGGCAGCTAGCGTTACTCGATAAGATTCGTTTGACTAAACCTTGCAGTTTGATATATTCTAACATACTCGTTTTTGACAGTTTACATCAATGAATCGCTTGTGTTTTAGTAGTCACATGGGCTGGGCCTGATGTTTAACTTTTTTTTTCTACTGACTTTTTATCAAAATTTAATGTAAACTGCACAAACAGTATGACGTCGCTCAAATGAAAATGAAATCAGTAACTTGTCATCAGCAGGATGTCTAAAATGTGTGCAATTCTACAATTGGTTACCGTCACTGATTACTTTTTCCTGTGGCAAAATGATTTCAGAAGTTTAATCATAAATATCTGAAATAACCACCTTTTGAGCTCCTTCGTCCAGTCCCAAAAAATCGTGGGAACAGATCAGCTGAATCTTTTTGATACTTGTTCCGCGAGCGCATGACTACGAAAAAGGCTCACCCTACCTTTGGGAAGTAGGGAGGTTGCCCGAAATGGTCTCCCGACACCACTCCCCAGGTGTAAGTCCAGCAGCGATCGCATTATTTGTTTTGGTCGTGTTAACCCTAGAACTTTTGGGGGGCAACCCCCAGGGAAAATTAACAGTTTTGGAAAAGAAATTGTCTAATTCCCCTCCCATGGGTGTTCATTAGAGGTCAGATTCCCATGACAATTTTCAGAAATTTCTGTAGTCATTCAGAAATCTATCTATTTACCAATTCATCTATCTGTCTGTCAGTCTATCTGATCATTAATTTAGCAGTCTTCAACGTCAGTTCCCGCATTAACATCATTATCATCTTTATTTATACAAGGTAAACAGGTACATTCAACAACACAAAAACAATAAAATGCTGTTTGTTACAGCAGACAGAAACCATACAATTTTGTATACAAACAGCGATTAGTTCCTATTTGTTTTTATCTACCTATCGCAAAGCACAACTACAACGTCAACTTTATTTGGGGGGGTATGCAGTCGTTGCTCGAAGAGATACTTCCTGCTCAGTCCTGCCTCCAAAGAAACAGATTACAGTCTGTATCATTAGTCCACTTTGCTTTCAGGATCTCTGGTCAACTGCGAAAATAAAGCCCTTTTTAGATGCAAAGCAGAATTACAATTTGACAATGGCCAAGGAAGAACACGGGAACACCACCGTTGAGTTCTGGCGAAATTTGAGAACTACAGACGCAAGTCATGATTTGAGGTTTAACGTAAGTGGCTTTTGTTAACAATACAACAAGTTATAACCACTTCACTCGTAAAAGGTGAGAAATTGTCAAAAAACGCAGCATCCCCCATTTACTTTAAACTGTTTTGGAGAACTTTGCACCTCATCATAGAAGTTTTGAGTGGATGATATACACATTATGGTGATCAACTCAATGATCTTGGCTTCCTACGTAGCTTTTCTGTCGCAGTTCCTTTAAAAGGATTTGTTCATACAGGTTGACATTTTCAGTCTTCCTAACATTAAAATAGGAATCTTTCAAAATCTTTCAAAAAACAGTTCTGTCAAACTAGTACGTTGAAAAAGTAACACGACGTCATGGTTACGTCATTGTTAAGTTTGCTACAAAAATTAGGTACGTTTCTTCAGCGTAGGATTGAGTTTGAGGTGGGGATCTAATGTTGAGTTCCTCTAGGCTGTGCAGCACCCATAAGGGCCGGATAAGATAGGGTTGACGTGGGTATTGTCCTTTAGTTAGAAGGTAGGGAACCAATGAGAGTTCTTAAATAATGGATAGATTGATAGAGAGACAGACAGATAGATAGATAGATAGATAGATAGATAGATAGATAGACATACAGACAGACAGAAGACAGAGAGGCAGACAGACAGACGGACCGATGGACAGATAGACAGACAAATAGGAAAGCTTGCACTTGCTTACTTTCACAATAGTACAGATGTTCCTTCAACTACGAATCTGTCAGTGGAGTATGAACACTATGGTGTGAGATTAATTTATGTTCCGTATAAATATCATCACTTGCAGGATAGGAAGGAAATTTGCCTTGTCTATGCGTTCCATCCAACCAAAGATGCTTTCACTTATGAAGATTTTTCCTACCACGGACCCAGGACCAACCGAGGGCACATGACAGTATGTGATATTAACATACTCGGGCCTCCTGTCCCCCCTACAAATGCCCCATCAAGCTCAGCGGAGATTCGCGCATTCTTACCCGTCATCATTTTTGGTTTCATCGTGGGAATGCTGTTGCCAGTTTCATGCTGATACGAAAGCTCCAACTACCGCAGTCTATGTGTTATTAGAGATAGTTAGTGTGCAAAACTAGACGATTCAACCACATTGGAATTGGTAGAAGTATTGTAGAAAATGATGTTCTTTTTTACAGTTTTTCAAAGTACCATGATATACCGTCTCTACCTGGAAATAAAAACGTCTTGCATCGCAATCTTGGCATCGTCAGTAAAATAAAAGAATCCTTCCCAAGAAACTTCTAAACTGAATTCGACATCAGGTTAGCATACACATCATAACAAGAACGGATACTCATCAGAAAAATCTCGCATGAAAAGGTATGCAGCTAAAAAGGAGCAAGAAGCTATCAAACGTGGCACGCTTGCACCTCTGCAACACCGAATCGCTGCCAACCGCTTAATTTTAGCAAAACTTTTACAGAGTCCGTTTTCTTTAAAAGAATGTGTAAAAGAGCTAATAAAACCCTGACTCCAACTACCGACAGGGACTATGTTGGTGTAGACGCTGTGCGGGAACTAGGAGTGCTTATGCCTGTTAGGAAGCAAAAACATTTCGCAGTTAACTTTTCAAAGTTGACGAAAAAAGTAAAATAATCACACGTGGTGTGTCCTTTAAACGTTTTTCTTGACTATTGCTAATCTCAGTGAGCTTGGCTAGCGTTTGGTGAAACTACGCCAATAGGAACCTGATATCGATAGAATCAGTTGGAATTAAACGCCCACCCTTCTAACATATCCCTTGTTTGGGGTAAAATCCAACAGTAGTTCAAATTTTGGCTTATTCACCCAAAATAAACATAGGATTTTGCCCCTGCGAGGGAATAAAGATTTTGTATTAGTGGAATTGTGTGTGTTTTTAGTGTTCTGAAATGCATTTTTCTAACAAAGAAAAGTAAATGCGACTTTTCAGTAAATACATCAGAGTCACCAGTCAGTAACGTATGTTCATGCCCTATCAGGCAGTACGAAAACCACCTGTTTCGCTTCAGTTTTTATATGTGACCAGTTGAAAGTCAGTAATGGTCAAACAAATAAGCTAGCCGCTTTTACTAAGTAGTTATGCGTATTGCAGTATAGAATTAGGAACGATTTAAGTACATACCTTGCGGAAACACAACTACATTAGTTTGAAGTTTGCTCGTGTTCCGCTCTTTGCTTTGTTTTGGTGCTCATTTAAGAAGAACGTCCATTCCATTGTAAATTGGAGAGACGAATAAACGTAAATGTTGTTATCCTTCTAAGTACGATCTCTTGAATTGCTGCTCTTACGAACACTAAATTTAGTTTGCCAGTTTAACTTCGGGTAAAACGTTTCTTCCGACATTAATCGGACATGACCATTTGACGAGGAAGGAAGTTGAGCCCGAAGCCTAGGGTGCGGAAGAAGTTGAGAACAGCTAGCCCATTCTTCTCTTTTGAAGTTTTCTTGTATCGTAGCTACTCGATCGAACAGCACCTCAAATTCTACTATAAGATACACTTCGAGCTCCACTGATAAGTCCTAACGTTCATTTGCTATTATTTGGGAGAAAAAAACAGGTTTCAAATAAACAAAGTCCCCGTATTATTTTATTTCCACCATCAAGGAAACTCGTATTTAGGTAACAAAAAGTGTAATAGCCACAGCTTCATTTAATCGAATAAGTACGGTGACTAATAGAGGCCAAATAATTTTTGTACTCTTTTCATATCAAATGTACAGGTGGGTTAGATGGGAGCACCTTTTCATTTATTAAAGAACTATGAGCGTGCAAAAATTTGCAAATAGTGCATTTTATTGTCGTTTTGTTTTGTGTTAGCAAAATCCATTGTCCGTCCCCTCCCATCCCTAGGTAAAAACGGGCTTGAAACCTTAAACCAACAGGGTTCGACTCAAGGTCAGATCAAGCTAGGGAGAAAATGATTTGTTTCTGTTTTCACGAAAGAGATTGTAAAAATCCTTCTTACCTTAAAACCGTCAAGGTAACACCGCGAAGAGAAAGTGTGAAGGTTTGAGAAGCAATGTGACCACAGTCAGTCAAAATATCTGAAGGATCCGCAACAATTTATTAGCTTTGTATGGGAATAATAATGTTTCAGTGATAACCAGTAAGTTCAAAATTCCCATCAAATGGAGTTTCGAGTTGTTTTAGGCTTTTTTACTTAATATTCCCAGTAAAGAAAAGTCCTAAGGATGGCGGCTTGCATACGTTGATTTAGGGGAAAGACCGGAAAATCCTCCTTCCCCACATCCCCCTCGAGCTCTTTTCTGGAGAATTTTTCAAAAAATGTGTAAGAAAAACATTGAAGTGAACGTTCAAGTGCTGTTTTCCAGCCCCCTTGTAACAGAATTAGGGTCCGGGCACTCACTTTGTGAGCCCGTCCTTGGGTTGAAATTGCAACCAGTGCACACCAAGTGATAAACCATCTTGCTACCTTTGATGGGACAAACTTACTATTTTTCACAATTGTTTTAACTGCACTTTGGGCTTTACCAGAACTTTGCAAGTTTTGTTTCTTTCTTTACTACGCTAATGAAATAATTGTGTGTGTGCGAGGTTGGCACAGTTAATAAAATCTCTGATTACGGCACCAGAAGATGCCGAGTTCAATGCCCGGCCTGGTCGAAAGCTGAACTTTGGGCAACCTTCTTTTACCACACCGTCCGTGTACAGTGATGCTTAGCCGTCGGTCTAGTCTTTCGATGTTCCAACGGGGGACTTAAAAGAACCCACACACTTGTCGATAAGAGTAGGCTAATAGAGGTGTTGTTGAGTGTAACCTCTTCCAAGATACTCTTATCTCGGGGTTGCGCTCTGTTGTTCGTACCGTACCATGATATGGGTAAAGCGTTGTATAAAAAATTAATTAATTAATAACAAATAAATAAATAAAAAAATAAAAAACGTAAAAAACGAGATGCGCCGTAAAGGCCTGAAATTTTTTCAGACAAAAACATGCATATGCTAATGTTGCAATCAAAACTGCGGCGACCATTTCTCATATCCATTCCTTACCGTAGTTTCATACCCGAACTTTCTTAACGGCTTCATTCACAACCGATAGTAAGTGGGCCGCGGGAACCCCCCCCCCCCCCCTTCACGCCCTCGCTCTCGTGATAAGGCATCCACAGAATGCCCCAACCGGATAAAGCCTAAATATAAGTTTTATTTGAGGTTTTAAAACAAATTTAATTTTGTAACAGTCTAATTAACGTTCAGCTAAATTTTCTACTGAAAATTTATGAAGATTTGAGCAGGAGGTCAGGATTCAGTTTGACAGTCCCACGTACTAGGACTGGCCTGTTGGTTGAGATTTTGATTCACTCATTAAGACGACTGACTTGCAAAACTACATTATTTAGTGATTTTAATACGTACTAGACGTTCCGCTTTTGAGACTAAGCATGTTTTAAAATTGACATTGACTTAGTGTTAACCTTCTGAAACATACATAAGAGCCAAGACTTAGTAAAGTTTAAATTTATTTTAATTATAACCAACTTTTGATTTTCGCTCGTCGTTCTTGCTGAGTACCTGTCTTTTATTCTTAAATTTCTGAAAAGATCTTTACATTATATTATTTCCGACAGAGCATTATCTGATACTCTATTCGCTGTAGCGGTCAATGTTTTCTTGTATCCATTGACGAAACATGCTGACTCGTGCGAAAACGCTGTAGTGCTTTTTGGACGAGCAACTTGAGTCGCCCCAGCTGACTACGCCCTGCAGTACCCAACGGCCAGCGGAGTTGCGGCACACAAACGGACCGCCGCTGTCACCAAAGCAGGCGCTCTTCTTGGTCTTCCCGGCATCCCCTGCGCACAGCATGGCTGGAGTCACATCAGGTAACTGTGTGCAGCAACATTCGCGCTTGTTAAACTTAAATGGAGCACGTATGAATAGAATTGTTTAAACTGTTGTTCCATGGCCAAATAGCAAATATTCAAAAGCAGGCTTCGAGTGAAAGTGTTTTGCATTTTTTTCTCTTTTTTCCACATAGGTTAAAATGTATCTATTCTTGGTAATTCACTTGTAGCATAAATCAAACTATGAAATGTGAATGAAAATTACGGTTACTGTTACTGTTACTGCACAGCGTCATCTTTCGTGAGAACTTAATGTTTATTTGAGACAAAATTTTGCAGTCGTGTTTTTAACTTCTACATGTACAATATGTTAAAATAGGCCTTAAGATGTGCGTAGAACTTATCCTTGTCACTTAAACTAAAACAAAACCTGTCCAACCCCAAATCAATTCTCACATGTCGCGAATTACCAAATTAGCCAGTATTAGTAATGTAATATTATTCCGCATGGGCGTTTGGGCAGCACAGGCAATAGAGCTCTTAGCTTATCTTGGCCGCGGTTGCTTTGAAAACGTAAAATGTTTGATTGCTTTTGAAAAAAGTATTTCCGAGAAGTCTTTAGAAGATTCGTTGCTTCGTTCTCAAAAGTTTGCCGTTTTGACTTCGACAGAGCTTTGATTATATTAGATTTTTTTTTCATCTATGGGATCAAATCCACGTTAGACTTTCGACGTTAATGTCCAGCGCATGCGATACGCGAAGATGTAAGTTGCAGTGAACACGTGCGTTTAAAGAATAGGTTACCTTTTTGATATTCTGGTTGGGATTCTGCACAGCTTCTTGCAACTTGGAGCACCGTTGGTTGGACACGACTGGCATAGAGACCTGCTGCAGCTTGGTAGCCACGTCTCCAGGTGTATGAGTCATTCCCCAGCCTGTAAAAGGCAAATAGAAGCAAGAGAAAGTAAGCCTTGTAGTTTTTTCCCAAACGTATCTCATATGTATCTGGTTTATTCTCAAACTGAAACTGAATAGTGGTTAATATAGTAAGATATTTCAAATTTATAAATTTTTAACTGTATATTTTTAAGGTTATATTTTGGTATGTTAGAAGACAGTTTTTTACCGTGTGTCAATATAGGCTATCATTATCATCATCATTATCAATATCATTATCATTATCATTATTATTATTAT
>JAOBRG010003352.1:0-24254 GCA_027574985.1 Umimayanthus nakama | reverse complement strand
CGCCAATAACCGAACACCATAGTCAGCTATGCAGTAAACTGTTTGACGCCATAGTAGCCGACCCCAACCATAAGCTATATAAATTACTGCCACAGAAAAATAATGTTGTTTAAAATTTTCGATACAATCGTCCCTTTGTTTTACCCCGCGTTCACACCAGTAGGGCAAACAATACGTTCATACTCGCAATGTCCCGGCAATTCAACGCGTCTTATCATAATTCATAGATTATTTCTCAAATTGTAGTTTAAGGATGAAGAAGTTTTACAACTTTAATAATTTTTTCTATTTTATTTTATAAAGATTTACCAACAATTGTATTTTAAAAAGATTATTAATGTCATTTGTAAAAGTTACTTAATTCAGCCTTCGGGCTGCGATGTAATTTTAAATAAACCATCTATCCATCTATCTATCTCGAAAACGAAGAACATGGATAATGAAATAAAGCTACGTTTTACCTCAGTTTTGGTTTCTGCTTGTAGCAATCTGTTCATTCAATCACTGGGGAAATTTTCACTGGGGTTCTTTCTACAGCTTTCGCACAATGCCACAAGCTTCTTCTTCAGATTCAAATACAGATGAAAATCCTCTCGGTTGTTAAGATTGTCTTTGATCACATAAACTATTTTTTCCATATTACCCGCTGAAATTGGAAGCGCTATCCCAAAATCCGCTTCTACCTTTTTTTAAAACAACAAATAAAATTCTCCCAACTGGCGCGCTCAACGTACGTACGCGGGCGCGTGTCAAAGATTCGCGCCATTTTACCAAATATCTTGTCTGATTGGCTCTTCAGATCAGGTGGAACGGGCGTACGTACGTACGTTGAGCGCGCCAGTTTGGAAAACTTTATTTAAATCGGTTTCTTCAGTTTCAAATACGCAGTGTTTTCTTAAAAAGGCAGGAGCGATTATTGGATTGGCGCTTTCAACTACAGCGGCTACTATGGAAAAATAGTTAATGGGACCCAACACAATCTCTAACTACCGGGAGGTTTTTCACAGATTGAAGAAACAGCTTGCGAGTTGTGGCGTTGAGCGAAAATTGTCAAAGGAACCCCAGTGATTGAGTGAACGGCTTGCTACAAGCAGAAACCAAAACTGAGGTAAAAAAGTAGCTTTTTTTTATTATCCATGTTCTTCGTTTTCTTCTCATAGGTAAAGATTTTAGCTTGTATTTAAATATATCAACAAAAGTCAGCCTGGGAACGAACACGGGATTTTCAAACGCCATGAAAGTATAGTGGTCACGCTTGGATTTCTTTGGACACTTGCATGCAGTTTTCTTTTTTTTATAAAGATTGTTAAGATAAAAAGAATCCAATGTCAAATTGTTTCTAAAAATGTCATGTTAATATTCGTGGCCATGCCTCTTACCATGATCGATTATTCCGGAGAAAGTAGTCAAACACTACTTGAGTAAAGTACTCGCGATCGTTGAAATAAATTGCGATTTTATTTGTACATTACGAAAACTTAACGTTGTTGTTGATAGACTAACTTTTGATAGAAAAAGATTGAACAAAAAAGTTTTGTTGTCGCGATTATTTCTGATTTTTCATGAAGAATGAGGAAGAAATTTTAACAAAAACGTGATTTTTTCATCGTCAGGTTTTTTGAACAGAAATTTAAACAGACCAATGACAATGGTAGTCCGGCAGATTCGTGCAAAATTTTAAGGTAATTGTTCAGTTTGTGCTAAAAGCACCAAATTTGGCACAGTGATAGCTTATGACAAACTAATACATTCTAGATATGGCCCCCATCGAAATCTGTCCTACAGTTCGGATTAAGGAGGTTTTCATTGATGTAACCAAATTTCCAGCATGGAAACGAGGCTGACACAGAATATGCCTGTTATCAGCTTCAATTGTGTAGGTAAAACGATTTTAACAACTGAAAACACCCAAAGCAATGCAAAGCAATATAAAGCAAACATTTTTTCAGGTTAAGGAGGGTCACGTGATGCTGCAGCATGGAAATGAGGCTTGCACAGAAACTCTCAAATATCCGCTTACATTACGTGTGCAAAACGATTTAACACCTGACAGCATGAAAGTAGTATGCAGCAGACATATATAAAGCAGAGTTCCCAAGTTTGTGTTATTCCAAGGAGTGAGAGTGCCTGCTGAGCGGGCGACGAAAGGCCAAACGTCATCTAGGGGGGTCCGGGGGCATTCTCCCCCGGAAAATTTTGAATTTTGCACTTCTTGAATCACCGGTAACGCACTGATTTATTAAAACTAGACACATTTATTCCTGCTATGGAGGGTAAAGGAAGGAATTTTACGATTATAAGTACTTCTGACGGCCAAAACAGTAGAGTTACCTTCCGGAAGAGTGCTAATGCGTGAGAAATACTCGTTGAAGCGTGAGAGCGTGAGATTACATCGAAATGCGTGAGACTCACGCTCAATGCGTGAGACTTGAGAGCTCTGATAAAGGGTTACAAAAGTCACGTGACCACTGAGCATGGAAACGAGGTTCAATAAATACCGTTATTTAAAACAACTTTGACTGAGGTAAAAAGTTCAAAATTTTGACCAGGATTTAATGTTTAAATCCCTTGTTCTGTAACCAAGGAGATATCTCGCAACCTGTATACTAAATTAACCATTTATGGGTAAGACATGGAGTTAATTATACATCCTGCTGTGCACAGACATTCTAACCAGCTGGTCTGAGTCCCTGGAGTTGGGTCAGTAGGGGGCGACGACATCTGCAGAACAGGATATCATGTCATTCCAGGGCCAATCCGCGAGACAAGACACAAAAAACTTACGAACTAAGTGATTTACGTTTCAGTGTTAAAAAGACCTATTTTTCTTTCCAGAAGTTCCTTAAACTTGACTCCTTAGTCCAAAGTACTGCTTTAAGAGCAGGCTTAATAGTACACAGTCTTGCAGATGACTTCACAGGGTCAGATTAGCTGGAATGATTCACTCTTCCAATGGGTTTCATGGAGGGTGTTCTACATAACAAACGACGATGTGTTGTTTCCTTATTTCAGGGTGGGTAATCAGTTCTAAATTAACCGTTAACGATAGTTTTGGTCAGTGCAGTTTTTCGCTGTCGTTTAGTTGAATTGAATAGTGTCAGTTGGAATATACTAAGAGTTATCTGTGCTTCTACCATGTTATTAAACTAAGTCCTGCCTATCAGTGTCATTTTGAAATTCCAGAACTGAACTGCGATGTCATGTGTTCTCGAATGTCCTTCGCTATCAAAGTCCTGCTCATAGAGACTTTTCAGAGCTTGCCCTGCGCCCTCACTAAAAACTATTTTTACATCTCGTCCCTACTTGTACGTTTGTAACCCTAATACATCTGTAAGAATTTTTACCCTCAAATGAAAAGAGTTACCTCTAAAAGCACTATCCTAGCCAAGCTGTCGCAGTGTACCAGAAGCATTTTCTCGAAAAAGCAGCAGTTTTTTATCTTGGAGAATGGTACAGCAGCAGCTGTGCTGGTTCATATAAATTTAGTTACATTAGAACAGCCAGGTTTGTCAGCACTTTTCTTTTTTTTTTCTACTCGTTAGTAGGTGACAAAACAGTCATAAATAGTAAAAAAACACTTTCTTTAACGAGGGAAACATGTGACAGTAAACTTGTGGCCCTTGATGCGCACCTTATCCCCTTCCTCTGTCAGTGTTCCCTTTTACGGGAATTAAAAGCTAAAGCTACACGGAACAGAATTAAGTCGAAAGAGACGTAAGAGTCACCGAGGGTCGAAAACGGGAACCTTGAGCTCGGAGGGCCGAGCAGAAACCAACTGAGCTATGCCTGCTCCTACAGTGCAATTCCAAAGGCAGCCTTGTGGTCGTTAAAAGATCATGTGACACTGCTGCACCCTTTAAGTATCCCCGATTTAGATTGTCTTCATGTTTTCAGGACTTATGAAACCGTTTTTCATATGTAAACAAGACTAATATTTAGAATATTTTGCCTCAGCCTCGTTTCCATGCTTTGACATCACGTGACCTTCCATAACTCTTCAAATATGTTTGCTTTACATTGCTTTTTATTTTTGCTGGTGTTTAACCGTTTTCCATATGCAAACAAAGCTAATACTTGATTTGTGTCAACCTCGTTTCCAGGCTGGAATTCGGATGGCGTAAAAAAACTCTCCCCTTAATTAGAATTTATGGATATATTTCGATGGGGTCCATATCCAATATTGATAAGTATCTCCTAAGCTGTGACAAATTTGGTGCTTTTAGCACAAACTGAACAATTATTTCACCATTCTGTCGGAATTTTTTGGCGTCAGCTAAATAATCGCAAGTATCCGTAAGCAGTTCTCGACCAATCAAAGATTTTTTGCCTATGTTGTTCCTTGTTCCAGACTCGTACCCAGTCGCTTTTATGGGCACGCAAAGGAGTGTGGGGAAGACGAACCAAATTTCTCGAGTTCGTCCCAAAACCCTTTGCGCGCCCCTCATTTCCTTCCCAAAATCCTCGGCGTCTTCTCTCTTCCGCCACCTAAGGGCGACTGGGTACGAGTCTGGTTTTGTTCTGTTGTTTTACTTATATTTAATATTACTATCATATCAGGCACGGACATCATTCATTGATTCAAAATGTCAAGCAATATTGACAAATCACTTGGTAAGTCGCGTTTCATTCGATTACCTCTTTTGCTTTTCTTGTTATTATGACAAATACGATTGGTTCTGTTGAATTCTTTCGAACTTTGCGTGCTCTCCATGTTGAACTTGAAGATGAATCATTATTACCCAGCGCGCCAACTTCAACTTGGCTCAGTCTGTACGTATTAAACTCAGGGGCTATTTCGTCTTGCGCTTGTGTTTGTCATAACAGTTGTTGAGTTTCTCAGTTGATCACGGTGTACTGCATTGGAGTACAATTCTCCGTTTATTAAGCACGTTGGGAAACCTGGATTTACATCACGATTTCATGTTATAACAGTACTGCTCCGTTGCGCGCGTTCTTTTGTTTAGCAGCAGTTGTAAGTATCAATTGACCGGTCAAGTATCAGTATCATGGTGAGTATCAGTTGAAAATTTTGAAATGTAACGAAAAAGGTCGTCATTGTTGGCAATGTCATTTTGAAACTAGTAAGAAGTCATTTTTTAGAGTGTTCAAAGCTCGAAAATATTAGTTTGTTGAGTGATAATGTTGACACAAACTGACTGTTTCACTGCTGTTTCTTTGTCTCTTGATCTCGTGTATTATGATCGTGCATTTTGCTGGTGTTTTTGTAACGTTGATTTCTTTTGAAATGTGACTGGTTAACCAGTGTGAACATACATTAAAAACGAGACCTTAAAACTTTATTACTTTTGAAGAGGAACAATTAAAATTGGAATGTTGTTTGTCAACCGATTTAGTTTGCTCTGTTCAAAGACAATGAACAACTCAACTAATTCCTGTGAGTTCCGGATACCCACTAATGTATAAAATCCTCTTGAGTGTGAAAATGCTTTTAGAAGTACTTAAAAAATAGCATGTGGTTCTTCATCTTTTAATTTTGCCTCCCTTCAACAATGTTATATACATTTTAATTAGGTATTTAAATCATGTTTACATTATCTACTTTGTTTTATCCATCTGGTACCTGTTAATAAAATTAAATTTAAAGGGGTTGCAAGCTCCAGTGGTCAAAGTGAATTTTCAGAAAACAACTTAAAACTGGCTGAGAAAATTGATTTTGCCTGTCATTCTTTTATAAAGATATTCAGAAATGGGCAAAAATTAGCCCAAACCAAGCAATTCAAAGATTTGTGACAAAAAACTCCTACCAGTGACAAAGAAAAGTTCCACCACTGACATAGAAAAGTTCCACCAGTGATGTAGTCTTCAGAAAAAATTTTGGTCCCATTTACGCTACTTGATTGAGCAGCACATAATAACAAAGATTTGAAGGAACAACCTGTAAAAAGCTTACTTGTGCTTGCAGACAGACAATTCGACTGGACTGAGAATTTTTTTAAAAATTTTGTTTAATGGTCACTTCACTGGAGTGAAATGGTAAAGGTCAAGAATCCACACTGTAACAAACTCTAGATACCTTGTCAGCCATTTGTCACCCGACTATCAACCGTCTGCATGCCAACAGTTTTGTTGGTAAACTGTTGGCCGACAGACGGCGAACTGTCAGTGGAGTGTTGGTAAAGCATGGTTGGAGTGTAGGTAAAGTATTTCTTTCATTTCTTCCATGAAATATCTGTTTAAAGCATTATTTGTGAACAGAGAGTTGACAATTATTGTTTTCATTGTTTTTTATTGACAAAGAATCAAACATTGTCAAAACCAGTAAGTACAATCAGTTCATGCTTTCTGATATTATCAAACTAAAGCTGAAAAGCATAATATGCTGATGCATTTGATATGGTCTTATCTGAATTTCGATCTGTGAACAGAGAGATGACAATTGTTTTCATCAATTTATATTGACAAAAAAGCAAACACAGATTTTAAGACAAGCCATCTTTAACTGTCTGTGGAGAAAAACTCATTGTTACCTGTAAGTCTGTTCTATCTGGATTTCAATCCTTTTTAATCAAAACTCAAGTTACACTAAATAATGAGTTCTGAAAGTACAAAATTCTTAAGGTCGCAATTATCCACGTTTTCTTCATTAAAACTGTTATTTATAGCAATTTAAATCTTGTTTGTTCTGAGAGCCTAGTAGTTTTTCAGCACAGAAAATAAAGAGAAATGAAATATAACATGTATTAGAGATACCTGAAACATGTGAAAAGTATACTTTTAGTTCTTTTATCACAATGGCGCCATCCTGTCTGAAAATCATTTCGAACTGGGTGCTCTGTCAAAATCACTAGTTGTGATGATAAAAAAAGGCTAAAAAAACATATATCAAATTAAAAATCAACACCTCGTCAGTCGTGTTAGTGGGGTACAATCAACTTTCATAATTGAACAAACAACTTTCTTAAGTCAAGAGGTGGAAGGCTTAACGGGGTAGGTATTTATTAGATTTTTTGTCTATTGTGAGTCAAAATAGTCAGCACTAAACAAACAAGACACGAAAGTCATTTTCAAAAACATTTTATTGCAGAAAGGTTACTTCACTTAAAAGTTTTTGCCCAGTTTGAGCTTGACGATTACTTGTTCTTATGTTGTCCTTAATTCCGTCATGTCCATTATCACCCCAAATACTAGCATAAACAGTTTAATGAATCAATTAGCATGCTACCAGTGCCCGGAAGCGAGTTAAGTTTGCTTAAACACAGTTTTGTGCAATAGTTCTCATGACTCTCTTGCAAGAAAGGCCTGAAATGTTTGCACCATTTAGTGACTTGCGGCTAATACGGTACTGCCAGAGAGAAAAATAACTTTTAAAAAAGACGCACTTAAATGGGAAAGCACGGTCAACATACACAACCCAGACACACGGAGTGCCCAGTGTGATACATTTGATATGACTCAGAAGAGCTTTGCATTGTTCCAGTATATAGAGTTTTCATCCCCCTAAAATACTGTCGACCATAGTACTGGTACTGTAAGGCGTAGACTCCAAATTCAGTGAAGATAGTTGTCAGAGTTTTTACTGACATGCATTTCATTTGTTAATATTCACCAAACAGCAGAAAGCAGTTAACTGTGTTATCATTATACAACTGTTGACTGACTGTACATGACACCCCGCCACCGCAAAACAAAATATTTTCACTAGGCATGTTTGTATATTTCAAGTGCTCGCAATGACAGAAATTGTTACCATCTAAATAAACATTTGTGTAGTGCAAACGGGGCCTTATATAATACTATTCTAACAAAAAAGCATTTAGCCAGATCGAACCAGAGTTTGCAATAGCAGTTAATGAGCCAAGTAAACAGGGCTTAAAATATTTGCAAATGAGTGAAATTCAGAATGTTGAAGTGAAGTGTCGATAAAGTGTTGGTAAAGTGCCACTGAAGTGTTGGCCGACAGTTGGCTGACAAGGTATATGGAGTACTGGTATGTTGCAGTGCAGATTCTTGACCTTTACCAGTAGGCACTATATCACAAGATGCTTGTTTACTTGTTCTGAATTCGTGTGCTAAAGAGAAAACTCTGGAATTTAACTAATAATCAATTGTAAAGTAACTGAAACATAAGTTATTTTTTGATCTTTGGTTTTAGGTGGTATTTTAGAAACTGTAAAGATTGGCTGACAAAAGTCCAAAATCTGTCCAGTTCAAAATACAGACATTTTTACATCTAGAGTTTGAAAGCAGGGAGGTTTTCACCAAAATATACCCCAAAATACCGATATCCCCCCCCCCCCACACACACACACACACGCTTACACACACAGAAACTATTGGCAATAATATCATCCACCATCTATTCTTGCTTCTTCTTCTTCCACCATTGCTCTTCTACCCAAAAAATTCTAGCTATGGCTGTGTAAAAAGACACACAATTTATGTGTTGACACTTATAACCTAACAATAAAACCTGACAACTTTTCAAACAAATAGAAATTTTGTAGATTCCAATCACGATATGATGCTTTTCACCATTTTTAGTATTAATGATTATTTTTTATTAAAATTTGAAAAGAATCTGAAAATTTAAAAATCCAAGATGGCAGCTGCTTGTGATGTCATCAGGTAACTACTGTTGCCATTGAAACCAGTTAGACACCGTTTTGCATATTTAAATTACAAAGAAAACTTGCCAAACATAAAATCAATCAGATGAATGTCGTCAAAAGTAGAGGGGAGGGGTCCAATTGCCCCCTTCCCCACCTGCCTTATGCCTTCCTGTAAACTTTTTTAAGCTTTTGCCTAGGTTCAATGTTCCAAACTTTGTGGAAGCTGATGAAAACTTTGCAAAGTTGAAACAAATTTTGAAACTAAAATACAGTAAAAACATGTATAAAAGAACAAGTGGATTAAGAACACTCAGGCTGAAATTTGCCTAAAAAAGTACGATATACATGAGAACACATTCAGTCTGAAAAATAAATACTGTTCATGATTATATAAAGCTGGATGCCGTGAGTATACTTAACAATTATTCCACGAACAGGCGTTGGATATGAGCTTTTAGATAGTGGACGAGGTGTGAAGCACCGAGTCGGCTATCATAAGCTCATATCCAACAAGCGTTAGTGGAATAATTGTTTTATTAAATACCAAACACTGAATAATAATATCTTGAATTCTATTTTCTACCGAGTTGAGTTTTCGGTCATTTTAAGGGAAAATTTTCCATAATAAAATTGTCAGTTTCCATATTTGGACAAATTGTAGTATACAGGATTTATACCGTGATTGGAGAGCCAATCAGATTGCAAGAATTTTAATATCCAGTGCTTGGCATTTAATAATGTTTAATATTAGCTGAGATTCTAGTTATGTATCACCAGACATCCCCAATGTGGTATTGTTGCCATGGTTTTTAAGTGAGCTCCATCCACTAACAAATAAATAGTTGTACTTGAACATTATTTCATCTGTTCAGTGTTAGAAGCCTTGTTAGGTGTTTAAATTTTTTTGAAAAAAAATAAGAATGCACCCAATAAATAAGAACAAGATCAGCTTGAACCCCCCAAACTCTTGTTCTTTTATTTGGGTTTTACTGTATTTTATTATTGCACTTGCACTATAAATGTTAACTTTATTAAGAGTTTTGAAGTGGATAAATTTTCCCCTCTGCAACAGTATATTGTCACATAAAGTGCCACCCCACACAGAAACCTGAAAAAATGGTATTTCTTTCTATTGTCTTTTTAACAAACATGAAGTGTTGTAATTATTCAGCATTCAATCATTCTTTGTTTATTTTTCATATTTTAGAAAATTTTAAAAGTGAAATTAAAGCTTTAAAAAAAGCATATTTTCTGTTTCCCTCCATAACAGCACTCATTTTCCTCTCTTAAAAGCATCAGAAGATCAACTTAGAAAAAAATCTCATGGTGGCAAAGGTGACTTCTGTGAAAACTAAAAAACTCCAATACCTAAACAGACTTCAATGTCAAAATGTTGAGAAATAATTATGAAAAATGCACTTCCATATTTTCCCCCTCTGCAACATATTGAATACTGTGGAATGGTCCACTTTTTAAATGTAATAGAAATTTATGTATCAGTTGCAATACATTTTGAACAATAAATTCACTCATTCATACAATCTGCCATGTTTACAGGACAAGCTGCCGGCCTAACAAATTTAAACCACTTACACTACATACAGCACGTGATTATGAAACTGGCTTACTAACCCGTTTCCACATTATTTATTGTACATGTGCCGCTGAAACCAACATGTGTTTTTATAACTTGAATATTAATTTTTGAATTGTTTCAAAAACTGAGAGTTTTGACAAAAACTGGGAGACCAGAAGAAAAGCACCAAAAGACCAGAGACTTCCAGGAAAAACAAGAGGGTTAGAATGTCTGAAATCAGCCATACTGAAGTGGATGCAGAGCCAAATAAAGTTTGAGAGAAATAATTTGTGAACTGAAGTATAGGTCTGTGAGTCAATAAGTCCTGGAATTTACTAACTAGGCTGCATCTATAAACTGTAACTTGATTGCAAAGTAAAACTCTTGCATCAAAGATTGCGTCCTTTTTTTACTTTTACTTTTTGTCAAGTGTATGGTAGTATAAGAAGTTGGAAAACCATCACTTACATACTGTACATGTGATAACTTGGTTACTTAATAGTTTATTTAAATTTCTTAGCTCGTGATAGTGTTGTTTTAATTGTGCCGTTTTGGCAAATTTTTAATTCAAAGATGAAAACTAATGTCGGGCAATGCAACTCAAATGAATTTGAATCTTTTGTACATGTATAGAATCAGAGAACAGATCAGGTTCTGTAGATTGTTTTGCTAGTTAAACTTTCTTGTGTTTTAGAATTACATTATTGTTGAGCAGGGCATAACTGAACATTATGTTTGCAGTTTATTCATGCAAAATGATTTGGAAATGACTTTTTGTCACACAGTTTTGTTATCGGTTCCTTGCAGTTTTACTGATTAAAAACATTAAATCATTTCCTAAAACACCAACTGTGAAGGCTGTCTTCTTTAGCAGTATGAACATTGTATGCTATGTATACTCTGCATGGCGCAAGGCTTTCGAAGGTGCACAAAACTAGATGCATGATGAACCAGGTTGTTTGCTTCATGAAAAATAAATTAATGCCAACCTATGTGGCTGGTATGTCATGAGAGAAACATATTAAAAAAAAGTTTAATGGACTTCAATTAGAATCAAAATTTAGAACATAGACCTTTTTAATCTTTTTCTTCTCGAATGAAAAGTCTTTGCTTACTTGTAAGTTTATAAAATCAAATGCAATTTAATAGAAACCAAAACATCAATCTTGTCTTGTCATTTCGGCTGCAGTAGTCTACACATGTTTTCTGGCTGTATTTTCTGTTTTCCATACCTGCAGTCTTTCACTTTATCTTTGGGCCACACTAACTTAATTTCTTGGTTTACGGATTTTTTTGGTTAAAATGTTGGACGACAGAAGGGGGAAAAAAAGAAAAAGAAGTTGGTTTCTTATATCTCAGTACTAAAAAGAGGCATGTATTTTGCACTGTGAAAACATTGTTTTGATTTTAAAATAATTAATTAAGTCTTTCATCAGTGTATTTAATACATCACATTCCTGTTTTAATAGGGTTAATTGATTCAATTGATAGAATACAAATTTATTGCAAGTCATCTATAAAATAATAGCATCTTTTTAATAAAATGTTTATTAAATATAAACTTTGATGCTACACCACACCCACCACACAAAGATTGAGAATCAATCTGAACAATTTTAAAGGTCTGTGAACAATATTTTATACAATATTAAATATAAACAAAATGTAACTATGCAAGTTAACAAAACTATAAATCTTTAGTATTAGTACCGGCAATTTTATTTAGGTTCCAGCGAGCAACACAAGGAAGACTTTCCTTGAGTTTTGTAATATTTATTGATCTTACGCGTTTCGTCCAAGTTCGAACTTCATCAGAGATATCAAAATATTTACAAAGCACACTAATTAACCATCAAAAACTAAGATGAGGAAATTATGCGGCAGCAGGGCTGGCAGTCACGATTTCCGTTTACATAACTTAGTAATGAGTTGGAACGTGCTTTAAAGTACTGAGGTAACAGATTAAAATTGTGGTTTTATAATTTGGGCCTCCAGATCAACGTTGTTCCGAACTTGGATGAAACGCATGAGATCAATAAATATTACAAAACTCAAGGAAAAGTCTTCCTTGTGTTGCTCACTGGAACCTATTAAATAAAATTTAAAAAATTAAAATTAAAAAAAAAATAATAAAATAAAATTCTTTTTTTTTCAATTTTCAAGAAAATTGGATCGGCGGATTCAGTTGACATTAGTTGTTGTTTTGGTCAGAAAAATTGATCTAAAAATGAGTACCTTTCTCAGCCGGCATTCTGAGCGGTTTTTTTAGGCAATCAATTTCTTCCACATATCAGAGGGCAGGAAAATACAGAGCGCAAGTGCAGCAAGTGGAACAGGCGTACTGAGAATTTTCTAGGTGATCAATTCGTTCAACAGTCAGTTGCAGTAAAGTACAATGCCATATTGATTATTGCATAATAAACCAAGTACAGATTTTTTAATGGGTGCATTCTTCACTTGACTAAAATAACCTCCAGTGTTATGAAATGTGTATTAGGTTGTATGATTTAGGGCAAGTTTTTTTTTAAAAAAAATTAACTTTTCTTGGTGCTTGTTAAGTAGTGGTGAGGAGGATGAAGACACAAAAAGCTATTCAGAAATGAGACTTTGGATTTTCCAAGCACAATTTACTTAGTGAAAACAACAATTTTGCAGATTCCTAAACTATATTGCGGAAGTAATAATTGCTTGCAAGGTCTTAAAACTGCCAGCTATTGCTGGTAGCCCGCGGCTACTTTGAAGTCTGGTCTACCGTATGTGCATCCCTGGTGACCCTGGCATAATTATGTAGTCTTAATCCCAGTTAGTTTTTCAGCTTATCTTGGATGACCCTAGACAGTGAGAACCTCTTATAATTGTTTGCAAATTCGTGGCATATTCTGACAAACTGTACATCGTTTATTCAGGTGTGCCAGCTCTCCTCAATATTGAGTCACTAATTTGCCCCCTCCCCCCCGCCCCTAATTTTCAAAGGTGCTCTGCAACCCCTGATAACTGATGTTAAAATGCTTTGCTTAACAGATGAAATCATTAAGGAACAGAAAAAAGCCAAACGTCAACAGCAACAGAAACAGAAACAGAAAAAACAACCACAAGAGGGAAAAGGGCGTGGAAAACTTACTGTCACAAAACAGGCTAAGGGTCCTGGCCAAGCAAAGAAACAGCAGCAGGTAGCTAGGAAAAGGAGAGGAAATTCCCAGCAGCAGGCTGCAAGGCAAAATGGTCCTGGAACAGGTGTCAAAAAACAGGTTCCAAGAAAACAAGTTAGGACAGGAAGGCCGAGAATACAAGCAAATCCTCTGAGGAACAGACAGAATTTCCAGGGCAAGGTATGAATTATCTTTTGAAAAACTTTAATGGCTTGATTTTTCTTTTTTAGGTTTATTGATTTTTTTCCAAAAATTAATGTAATATCAGGGCATCTGGCAGGATGTGGTAAAAAATTGCAAATTATGTGGTAAGTTGAGGGCATATTATGGGCAGAATCAGTCGATTATGCAGTAAAAATAGCAAATTACGCAGTAATTTAAATGGCCATAAAATCGTTCCTAAAAGTGTTTTATCTCATTGCTGTTTATTTTTCTTATTAACAGGTAGTTTGTTTATGAAGCGGCGCGTTCTTCTGTGACGAAATAAGATCACGATCAGCCACATTCACAGGGTAAAACAAAGTGGTGCCACATCCTCTATCTTTTCCAGCATCCTTCTGGGTTTTTTTCCCAAATGCCCTTTTGATTTCCTCAGCACTCTTCTTTTATTGCTTTTGGGCTCTTAAACTAGTAAGATTCTTGTTAGATTTTGATCGAATGTGAACACGACTAACTGTTACAGAGGTCAGCGAAGTTCAGACTCAGAGTTTCCGTGGTAAACTTTTACAGCTGATTTTGCAATGTTCTTCTACTTCACTACTAATTTATCCATCGTAATCCGTTGCAAAAGCGATAGAACATCGAAAATAACATAAAAGGAACAAAATACTTCAGTTTCCCTGTGAAAAATAAGCCCCAGACAGAGTTTTGGTAATAAAATTTTTAAATCGGCGTAAGCAAGTCACACTGGAACCCAGGTGAGAACCGGTTGTGGCAAGGAATGCCTGGTAGAACGAAATTGTGAAAATCGAAATGAGAGAATGAAGCGTGTTTCCTCAGGTTTTGTTCGATGTTTTTTCATTTCATAGAAAAAAACTGCTAGAGTTATGCAACTCCATCTTTGTAAAGAAAGTATATAGTATCTTAGTCCATATTATTTGATAATTTTTCAAAATTACGCGGAAACGTTCTCAAGATGCGGCGGATGCAGATTTTCCATAGGATGTGATTCTGCAAGGCAGCATCCTGCCAGATGCCCTGTAATAATTTATTATGTAAGAGAGAAGGACAAAATAATGGAATATTAATATTTACAATTAATATGAAACTTACACTGTTATGAACTTTCTTTGTCATCAGCATAAAGAGCAATCATCCGCTATGATTATAAATATACAGTAATAAGAACAATAATGAATTATTATTTAAATCCCATTATAATATTTAACAATTATTCCACAAACGCACGTTGGATATGAGCTTTTAGATACATGTAGTGGATGAGGTGCTAAGCACCGAGTTGGATATCATAAGCTCATATCCAACAAGTGTGTGTGGAATCATTGTTTTATTAAATATCAAACACTGGACAAAAACATCTTGAATTCTATTTTCTACCGAGTTGAGTTTTCAGCCATTTTAAGGGGAGATATTCCGTGATAAAATTTTCGGTTTCCATATATACATATTGCAGTACATATAGGATTTATACCATGAGTAGAGAGCCAATCAGATTACCGGAATTTCAATATCCAGTGCTCAGTATTTAATAAAATCATTTATTAATCACACAATCCTCTGAGGAACAGATTCCCTTCCCCCCTCCCCCTTCAACTGATTAATTGCTCTTCCTGCTGTGGTCCACGCTTACTAAGTGCTACATTGTACATTATGTTTCACAAGTGGTCATCCATTGTATTTTGGTATTCGTACCCCAGTTCTGACACTGTTTGGGTGCTTGGCAATCAAACACAAACACAACCATTTTGGACTAATTCTCAATGAAGCTGGAAGTAAAACATTTGCCTCAGTCATTTAACCAGAAGTCAACTGCAGTGATTCTTGTAACACATTGCAAAGAGTTTGATTTTAGAAGAAATTCTTTTGGGTAGGAGGGTGAACTGTAGACCTTGTGGCCTAAAATAATTATACTTTGAAGTATAATTTTATGTTAGTTTTAGTTTTTTGACAAACACTTGACATGTATTTTAAACAAATTATAATGACAACATTTGACTTTGGTCAGTTGCTTGCAATACACTGGAAATTGCTTGTGACTAGATTTTGTTTTCCCCCTGTCTCAAAAAGAAAGTGGCTTTGGGTGAACAGGTTGACTTAAGTTTGTGTTTCTTGTAAATGTTCAGCTTGTCAAGAAAGCTAAGAAAGCTCAAGTGAATGCTGTACAAAACAGACAGAAAAACAGACAAGCTCAACAGAAGCAGTCACGACAGAACCAAATGAATAGCAAAAGAGGAATACAGATTAATCAAATGCCAAAGGTAAGTCTGATTGATACTTATCGAACTGTATGGCAGTGAGGAAAATATTGAAGTGACTACTAAAAGGCATCAACACTGAATTGTCTTAGACCTAACAAAGGCGGTGAATTTTGTGTTTGTACAATGTAACTTCTTGTTTCATTCAAGTTGGACAGATAGTATTACTGAGTCAATCAGTCTCACAGTATATTTTTTATTATTAAATATCAAGCATTGGATACTGAAATTCTGGTAATCTGATTGGCTCTCTACTCACGGTATAAATCCTATATACTGCAGTTCATCCAAATTTGGAAACTCACAATTTTATCACGGGAAATTTTCCCTTTAAATGGCCATAAACTCACTCGGTGGAAAATAGAATTCAAGATATTTTTGTGTTTGGTATTTATAAAAAAAAATTAGACCACTCTCACTTGTTGGATATGAACTTATGTTAGCCGACTCAGTGCTTTGTATCTCAGCTGCTTCCTAAAAGGTCGTATCCAAAGCGCCTTCGTGAAATAATTTTGTTGTTAATTATTTTGCTGAACTTCAGTTATGTTTGTGCTTTCTTTTATTTCCATTTTAAAATAGGGAAATAAGGCACAAAAGCTTCAAAATAGGATACCACAAGGAGTGAAGCAGAACAGGAATAAAAATAGGTAACTATGTACTAGTTACTAAACTACAAAACTCTGATGATTAATTGCTTTTAAAAGCTATAACTTACTGGATACTTGCAGTATGATGTGTAAGACACTTGCAATGAATGGAAAAACATAGTCTTAGGCTAGCTTTAATTTTTGGAGGTAAATGCAATTTTTTGAAACTGTACAAAAATACATGTCTGTTCTGGCAATAGCACAATTTTTGCAGTGCAATCTTTTTTCAGTTACTAAAGTTGTTTAAAAGTGAAACGGATGCTAAATTGAACAAATCATCTTTTACAGTCCAGTTAAATAACTTAGTAAATAAGCACACATTTGTCCTACTAATGCTAAGATTAAATGCAGCAAATAATATCCATGCCATGAATTTAATTGTTTCCACTGGTCAGTGTTGTCACTAAATTGCACAGTCTATCGCTATTTATTAAATACCGAGCACTGGATATTGAGATTCCGGTAATCTGATTGGCTCTCTACTCACGGTATAAATCCTGTATACTGCAATATGTCCAAATATGGAAACTGAAAATTTTATCACGGAAAATCTCCCCTTAAAATGGCCGAAAACTCGACTCGTTAGAAAATAGAATTCGAGATATTTTTATCCAGTGTTTGGTATTTAATAAAACAATTATTCCACTCATGCTTGTTGGATATGAGCTTATGATAGCCGACTCGGTGCTTCGCACCTTGTCCGCTATCTAAAAGCTCATATCCAACGCGCGTTCGTGGAGTAATTGTTAAATATATCTTTAAAAACAAATGATAACATCACTTCACTTCACTTTAATGTTTCATGCAACCTATACAAATACAAAAATATAAAATTATGTTTGTACAGCTTCTTTGATTTTGGCCCCAAAGGTCTCTATGTTTCTGCTGAACTAATCAAAGTGTTTGGGAGACTGTTCTAGAGCCCCGTAGGACAAAAAGCTAAACGTATATTTAAAAAATACATACCTCTTATTAGCCGAGTGTGAGGTCCGTACGGCAAGTTATGGACCAAGTTTTTTCTTTCCTTTCATGGCCCAATAGTTTCAGATTATGTTATGAAAAAGTTGATTCTCACAGTACATGTATGGCATTAGTTTAGTATATCTACATGTATTTACTACCATGCCTTCAGACCTGCCCTGAAGCGACCAAGCAAAGACCTTATGTTAACTGTAAACATCAGCAATCCTCGGGCAAAGTCACGGCTAGGGTAAGTACTGAATGATATAGTGAAAAGGGATTTAAAAAAGAAAATATTAAGTAATTAACTGGCACACATTTTAAACAAGAGAGTTCAGGATACTTTATAATAAATGGGAATTAAACTTGAGTCTAGGTCAAATGTACTACCACTGCACTTTGATCCATCCTTCATAAATACACACACACACACACACACAGACAGACACGAAAACTATTTGGAACACAAGTGCTACGAGTTTTTGGTCAGGAGGCAGGTTGCCTGTTACCTACCTGAACGCAGGACTGGCGGTAACTCAACAGACAAATTTTATTCACTCACAGCGTATGTTATGAAGTTACAAAATCCTGTGGCTTGTCAACAATGCTATATAGATCCTGACTGCGTAACGCATATTCAGAAGGCGCGCGCTAGAAACGCTATTCTTTCTGCCTTATTTGATTTTCGTACCAACCAGCTTTTTCTAATTTAAGAAAAACAAAGAATATTTTTATGGTATTTGTATAGGTGTATTTTGCTTTTTGAAGAAAACAACGCCGTGCAAAAAAAAATCGTGTAAATTTGGAACGAACAGGCGCAAAATTTCGCGGAACGTTCGATGTTCAACTGCCAACTAACTGCAGACTGTGAAACGGATATCATTATTTTGTTTTACAACAATTTGAAATAAATGGGGTTTGTTGAAACTTAAAGAGCAACTGTATAATCACCAGAGTGGAACCCGGTTTGATGATCTTTGGTATAACGATATTCCTGGTATAACGATCAACAAACTTTTGCCTGCCCAACAAAAGTAACAGTAAAATGTATGGGACAGAACCGATACAATTTTACTGCTCCCTTGGCGTATCGTTAAACCGGGGTTCCACTGTAGTGCATTTTGGGACAAGAACGTTTTGCAAGCCTAAGTTTTATCAAAAAGTTTATCGTTCAAATTTGTTACACATTCAGGATTTTTGGTCGGGAATAGGTTAGTTTTAATTGTCAATCCAAAGTTGCTTGTTTGAAAACAATCAAGTCGCTCGGAAGTATTAAAAATGCTCGGGTTTTTTTAAGTTTTAATTTCTTGGTGAGCGAAACGATTTGAAATATTGTTTTGGAATCGTGCAAAATGATTGGTCAGCTTGATCGTTTCACATTTGGACGGCTCCTTCGGAGACAAGTCAGAAGTCAGGTGAAAGTCGTGCAGGCTGCTAAAAGTTTGTTAAAAGTTTGTGCGCTTGTTCTTAATGCTTCCAGTTGAAGTTCTGGTTTTAGTTCAATGGACATGATCGGTAGTTAAGGCACAATTAAACATACGGTAGTCGTGTGCAAAGGATTTATATATTTTAATCAGCTGAGTATTTCGAGCGACATGTACAGACAGGACTCAGATTCAACATCAACTGTCACCAAATTCAGATGAAACAGCAACTTCTGAAAATTTTTCTGTTTTAGCTACTACACAATCAGTTTCAGTTAATGTATTTTGTTAGTAAACTACTTGAACTTGCTTCTTGAAATAGAATACAGATCGAGCGCTCTTAATACGATAACTTTTAAACTCGTTTTTATTCTATTTCAGGCGAAATTCAATCTTTCCTGACTCTACGGCTTTTTGAAAACGAACCACCATCTAGCATGTTTGAACTTAATTTCACTATCATAACAGAGCGCAGTTTCACAACTGTTGACATCGTTGTCAACTGAACAATCAATACTATAGTCTGTGTCAATTTCTCATCCAGTTCAAGTAACGGGATTCGGGGAAAGACTCGACAAAGATATGTAAGTTGTGCCCTGATAGGCTACTGCTCAAATGGCTGATGCCCAGTTCAGTTGTGTCTGACTTTGTCCACAAACTGGCACTTTATCTTGTGTTTTCTGGCGTTTTGGCCGTGCTCACTACAGATAGTACACGCAGTCATGTAGTCTCAATGTTTCTAAATCATTTATACAATGAAAAAGTTGCAAAAATGTTCTGAAGGGGTATAAAAAAACTCAGATCAGACACCGACACGAGTCAGCTGTTTTCAGTGTCCAGTGAGCCTGGATTATTTTCCTTTCGGGACAAAGATTTCGAAAGACTTTATCTTCATTGATGTCAACACTTTTCTGAAGATATTTCTAAAAACACTGCTGGTAGAAGAATAGAGAGTAGCAGTCTATTGGAGATCGTAAGTAGAAATGTTCGTTTATACTAAATTCGAACATTCACTTTTTGTCAAAAGTAAAAGGTCTGTTTTCCATTTGAAACCACTTAAACGGCCTTTTAAAAGCTGTCAAATACTAACAATCTGCAGCTATCTTGTAGTGAAATTTATTAGCTTTCTAATGGTACCAATAACAAAACAATAGGTAATTTAGTTTTTTAGTTTCTTTCACTGAAGTGCACGTGTGTTGTCTCCAAACGTTTTAAGCGTATGCGTTATGCTGTCAGGATGTATAATCACTTTCTAATCGCTGTCATATCGCTCTCTCAGTCTCACTTTTAAACTAGCTTGCAAGTCTTACATACTTTTTAGTCTGTATTCGCGAAGTTTTCTAAAGAAATCTAGACAGCTTTAAACGGTTCTAATGGGAGTTCTAGAAAGTTTTAGAACAAATAACCACAGTGTACAATTCTTTTGTAACCGAACTAGAAATGGAAGTAAAAAGACGCAGAGCCAAACCCTTGACTCAGGCACCAACCAGAATAAAGAAATGGTGAATGACTAATGTGTTGGGCACAACATGCAAGTTAAAACGATCTCAGTCTCTTCATGAATCTTTTCCAGTGCTAACAAAGGGGGCCAGTGGCAGCAGGTGCAAAGCACTCCACAGAACCAGGGTAGGAGAAGGAGGTGGCGACAGTCAGGGAGACAGGGGGGTGCACCAAATATAAATTTTTCAGGGAGTAGACAAGAACTGCGAATATCTGTTGCAAACAACCTCCATCAGGTAAAAATCCCTTTAATTAATTCTAGAAACAAACTGAACCTTAAGCCATTCAGCTCCAACTAAACATAACATGGTTTGTTGTTTAGATAATGTTCTTTTTGTCTCTCTAGATTTTATTTCAAACAAATCAGTTGTGCGGACTATGCAATTTATCTTTCAGAGTTTGTGAAGTGTTATCAGTTCCCTAGCTCTCGTATTGGAAGAACTTGTATTGGAAGAACTTGTGTTTGTTTTTGTATTGAGAAAGAGAAGATACACTGTAGCTGTTGACCAAATGGCTTTGGGTGAAAGGGTTAAAACAACTACAGTTGTAATGCAATTTTGTTTTGGAATCTTCAGCAATAGCTCAAATTCATATGATTGATTAGACAAAATCAATTTGATAAGAACTTTGCTTTGCGGTTTAGCCAGTCTGTTTTTTTTGAAAAGAAGGAGAACCTTAAATTGTCTAACGTTGAACTCACAAAGATTTTTATCCATACATGTATTTGTGGCTAGTTTAATTACTCGGGCCGTGAGGCAGCGAGGTGAGTTTTCGAATCCGTTCTTTTTATTTTTATTTTTTGTTCGCGTCGCGTGTTCTTACGTACTTGTTATATGCTACGCGATTTGCACTTGGCTAAACAAGATGGCCGCCAAGACTTCTCGATGCGATAGCAGCTTTGAACGGCTGAAAAGTTTAAAATACGCATAAAGAATGGCATTTAGGAAAGTTATGCAATCACTTCGCTTTCGGAACTTTTGCTTTACAACACAAAAGAATAGACCAGTTTTCCATTGCCGCTGATTACAGTGACTATTAATATAAATATTAAATATTCATAAATTCCAGAGTGGATATGAGCTATTCACAGCTCTGTGTATTGTTGGAGATTCAAATCTCGCCGGTATTTGTGAATATTTAACATCAAGACGAGGCTCGTGCTGTAAAGACAAGTCTTTAGTCATTGTAATCAGCGGCAACCGGGAATATGAAACTGGTCTATTCGCTAAATGGAACTATCATGATCGACCTGATCACTTTATTATAAATTGTGCACAGGGAACAGTTAGTACATGTGGCAAAAAGCTATCAAGTAAGCAACTTCAAAGGGAAATGTTGTCTTGAACATTATTTGTGTATTTTAAAATGAATACCAATAACTCGGCTATCAAAATCAGAAACATTCTGAGGAAATGCAGATGAAGATTTGAACGGAAATGCAAGATTTATCATGTATTAGCTCTGGATCTATTTTTCAAGTTCTTTTGATCTGCAAGTGTTAACGGGTAATACATACTCATTAAGCTTTTGTTCATATCTAAGACAGTAAAACCTGGTAGGTTCTCTTAGCCTTTTAACTCTTATCTTCCAAGTAGTTTTGTTTGGCAAAGCTCATGTATCAAGATGCTGTTTTTAAACACCCGTCAGTGTAGTTGTCAAGAAACGAACTGCATTCACGGAAACTTAGATAGTTACATTTTCTCTGTGGGATGTTTTAGTAGCTGTGTATAAAATTATGAAGTTAAAAATAATCGAAAAGTTAAATATTGATGCTGCAACAGATTCAAATTGTTAGGTTCGGGCAAACTTGCTTTGTGATTACAATTTTACATGCTTTTACATATCAGTATAGCTGGTGCCAACACTTTGATAGTAATATCTTCACAAAATGAATTATTGTGAGTTCAAAGCAAATTTAGAGAAGGTTAATTTAGTTTTGTTAAGTAGACTTAATTACTCGGTTGAAAGTGTAAAGGAACCCCCTGTGGGTGTGGGTTTGGAATCATAGTGAAAGTCTGAAACATGTGGGTTGCCTTATAATACTGACAGAAGGTCAGGATTTCAGCCCAATGTTCACAAGCATTCTTGCAACTCATATTCATAATTTTTTCTGTCTTGGTATAGAGAGTGTTTCTTGCAAATTTTAGCTAATCAAACAGGGTTTATTAGGAATTGGAGGGGGGGGGGGGGGTCAAATCTCATGTATACAGATGATCCAGACGTTGTTGTTGAACATACGCGTAGTTGTCCAAAAATTAACTGCATTCACAGAAATTTCAAATAGTTACATTTTCTCTGTGGGATATTTTTGTAGCTGTGTATAGACTTAGTTAAAAATAATTGAAAAGTTATAAAGCAATGTATTGATGCTGTAACAGATTCAAATTATTAAGTTCTGGTAAAATGGCTTTGTGATTACATGCCTTTTTTTGTTCTATGTCAGCATAGCTTTTGACAACATTTTGACAATACATCTTCACAAAATGAAAAAATTTGCGATGAAAAGCAAATTAAGAGAATATTGTTTTAGTTTTGTAAAGTAGACTTAAATTACTCGGTTGGAAGTGTCCTGACCGTTCCAAAAAACAAAAATGTAAAGCAAGAGATAAAACGAGCCCCCTTTGGGTTGGGAAATATAGTGAAGGCCTGAAACATATAACGGTTGACTTATAATAAGGTCAGGATCCCAACTCACTGTTCACAAGTATTCTTGCTACTCATTCAAACTTTTCCTATCTTGGTATTAGAGAGAGCCTATTGAAAATTTTAGCTAACCAAACGGGGTTTGTTAGTGAATGGGAGGAGGGGTTATTAAAAAATATTTTGCCGTAAACGTTGGTTTGTTCTCTTAAAATTTTCCTTGTTTAGGAGAACAGAATTTTTGCATATGAGAGGACCCTCTATGGGTATGTGTGAGGTTACACTTGGTTTATGTTCTGCAACTCCAGAGATATATTTACTGCAGCCCGAGTATAGGCTACTAGTAGCCTCTTGTTTTTGAATGTAAAAAGAATGACACTATGGACACAACTAACAAATACTTCCTATACTTTGAATATACAACTGGATGTCAAGATTAAAACACCATATTTATCTTTCTTCCTCACTCCCCCACCTCCAATTTCCCCAAATTATGCAGTCCAATATCTTGACCTAAATAGTCCCATACTCACCACTAAAGTCTCATTTGTTTAACAGACTCTGTGCTATTTTTCCTTCTGATTATCCAGCCAGTGCGATCTCTACCAAGGTCGACCAGAAAAGAGACTTTTAATATTCAGGAAAGATTTGAATTTAACCTGGGAAAGGTAAGAAAACAATTTGCTGATCATGATAAACGCTTAAACTACTTACGTTTTTAAGTTCTATTCATGAAGAACTGTGGTAAACTTAAAACTCAAATATGGAATTTTTTTCGATGTTCGAACATCTTTTAATTGCTTGAAAACGCCCAGAGCAAAAGCAAATGAAAGACGCGGAAGCTGAAACCTAATGTACTTTCCAAGTATCGAAAGACATTGGACTGTCCAAAAGCTAGTTTTTGAAGGTGCAAAATCAGGTACTGTACAATGTATGTACAGCGATACGACAACTAAAGCCACAATCACACTAATCACATAACAGGTTTCAGTTAATCGTAATGAACAATCAGTTTGACAATTGAAGTACGCGTACTCAAACTGGCTTAATACATGTGCAAATATGTTACTTTATCGTTAAGGCATCGAAATGCTCATTCCAGAAGCCGTAAAAACCTATGATCATGTGACTGTAGTAACATTTTCGAGTCGAATCAGTTTAACCCTATTCCACCTGGGGGGGGGGGGGGCGGAAAGTGCCCACGCCGATTTCAACTTTCGAGAACTTCCTTAATATTAAAGTAATACCAACCAAATTTAGTCACTTTTACTAAAAGTTATTGGAGAACAAGTTTCTGGAAAAATTTTGCCTCGAGGAGATTACGTGTTGCCATGGCAACAGCGTTTTTGACAC
>JAOBRG010003351.1:24905-40486 GCA_027574985.1 Umimayanthus nakama | reverse complement strand
CTCTCCGCGGCTCACTACGCATCTGCTCGTTTTTCCACCCTCGGCTAATTAGAACGCCAGAGCTACGCTGGCTAGTACTAATAGCTTTTGTTGTTGTTTACGGATGTCTTAACTATATCTCGCTGACAGCCATCACTTTTAGAAAACGTGATATTCCAGTTTAAACGTGCAACTGATGCTGATCGCTAAGCAGAACTTAATGCGGTTTTAAAGTTTCATAGAAAAATAAATATGAATAAAAATTCAGTATAAATGAGACCCAAATAATAATTTTGTCCTCAGTGAACATTTATATAAATGTGCCGTGCATGTGTTCTGCTCGTAGATAGCTGTGAGACAACAACAAAATGGAGTCAAGAAGACAGACGCCTCGCATGACCTTGTTTTCAGCAACCGGAACCTGCGGTCTAATCGCTCTTGCTGTACCCACATACTCTTTGGCGTAGCCTTCTACGTGATATGACGGACAAACAAATAGATTGCTTCGACATGAAAACAAGGAAGTACCCAAACACTCGTATCATACATTTCCGGCAGCGTTCCGTCACGTAAATCAAGCGGCTCGGATGAGTTTTTAAAAAATATCTAGACAACATGCCGGGAACTAACTGTAGGTTTCAAAGCTGGTTATTTTCCTAGGTACAGAACTGATGCAATAAAAAACTAATAATAAAAAACTCTTGCTCTCGAAGTTAAGATTAAGAAGGCGACAGCATGGATGTGCCAACGAACAATAAACTGGTTTGACTGGTTTATTTCCTTGTCCTATGGACAGTTTTATGAGTAACCATAGTAGTACACAGGGTGTCCAGCTGGGTGTTCAAAAGGACCATCGTGTTGCACACTGCAACAAAGTTGGATAATTAAGTACACAGCGAACAATGATCTGTCATGTCCCTATGAGAAATATTAAATAGCATGGTGTAGCACTTACCTGCTTATAAGAACTTAGAACTAAAGAACCTGCTAGCCTAAAAATACCAACATATCATGACTCCCATTACACAAGAACCTATTTAGCCTAAAATTGACAAAGGTTCTAATTTTAGAAAATAAAACTTAAAGATCTTAATACACTGCCGCATTGAAAGTACTTTGAAAGGTTTCAGTTATTATCTTAACTAAAAAGGGGTTTAGATTTTTTATACATATTTATACATACAATCATATATCAGTGTGACTATGTTATAAAATCAGCATTTAGCTTGATAATGAAAATTGAAATATCTACTGAAACTGGTCATGATGACATACAGTGCTGTCCAAAACCAAAAGTGTGGCCGGTTTAACCTTTCACATTAAATTATTACACATGCCATCCTTCTACCAGACACTAGCTGGTATTACTGATCATTCTTTTAGAAATAAGGTCCTGCTTAAGAACCTAAATAGCCCAAAACTTCACTATAAACACCTTTTATATAACAACCTGTTTAGACTAACTTGGAAAAACTTAGAATCTTAGTATAGGCAGATTGAACCAATCAAACTGGTCCAACATCATACAACAGGGTGTACCAACAGACCAATCCAGAATCTTGACGTTTTTATTCAGCAGTATTGCTTGATCGGTTGGACAAAAAGGCCCATCCGTTTCAGATTTCTGAGATCTTTCTTTTCTATTGCACATAAGCATTACCCTGGCAGCAGAGGCAATACTCGCTCAAACCGGAGTATTCGTATCAAAATAAACGGTGAAACGCCGAGAGGAGTTTATTAAATGTTTTGTTATAACTGACTTGGGCGAGTAGTGCTTCTGGTACCCAAGGTACATAAGCATCTAAAATATAAAAAAAATCAATCTTGCATAACCACTTACACGACAATGATCCATACATCCACAGATTATCCATACATCCACAGATTTTCCATGGGTTTCATAATAACTAAGTAGATTTCGTATGGGAAATATCTTCCGAGACAGGGGTAACTGATGGTGGATAGGTTAAGTTGATCCACCCAACTCTCCCGCCCATCAGTCTCCAATGAACAGTTCACACAATGAGGCTACAAACCGACAAAAGAAGCATACCATTATGTAGGTAGTGCTGAGAGGCCTAGAGTCAGTTAACTTGGACTATTATCCCTCGATTGATACCCAGGAGGTTTGCGATGTTTCTAATCACCCTTTGCTCTTAATAGCAGTATTGGCTTAGTCGGTTGGAGAAAGCATTTTTTAAATTTTTTTTTTGTTTATCACAGTTTTCAAAATAGTTACAGCTACAGTTTACAAGTTACAAGTGTTACAAGTGAAAGAAACATTTTCCAGTGCAAAAAACATGGTTTTACAGTATTCGTGCATATGGGATTAAGGGCATGCGCCAATACTGCAAACCTTATGAGAACAAAAAGGAAATAGAATTAAGAACTTCAAGTACTGGTTTTAATTTAGTAATTCGCTACTTTTCACTAAAAGTAATATTAAATTGAGTTTCTTTAGACCCAGGTTTGAAGGGTTTTCCATCTGTTATTAAAAGATGCAGCTTTCCCATTTCGCATTGCAATGCATTTCTCCATAAAAAAGCAAAGAAATAAGGAAGTATGCCACCGCAAGGAAATCACAAAAAACCGTATCTACTTGCTCTACTTTTGTGACGTTTATGCTTGTAATTAGTTAGTTGGCTTAATTTGTCTTCTTTCCATTAGGGCTCAGTTGAGCGATGAGACCTGGAAATATATTATCTTTATTGTTTATATCTACAGATGAAGTATGGTGACCTTATACGGAGCCAGTGAGATGGCGTCAATGGGCCGTGAAATGCAGTGCTTTGACGAAATAAGAACTGCCTTATCACGCCCTAAGCATGCATTGGCTCAATATTCACCCTAACACTTTAAAAAGTAATTTGGTATTCCTGTTTTTCTGTTGGCTTTTCTCTGTGCTTAAAAGTTTGTTTTACAACTGATAAAATCACCCTGGTTTTTTTTCAAAATCGACAAGGTCGAAGCTCGAAGGCCCTCTGAATTTTTTAAACCAAGGGCTTGAAAACCGTAAAATGGCGAGATAGTCATCTTCATTGTCTTGAACAACGAACAATGAACTCATAAAATTGTCCATAGAAGCATTTCACACCGTTTTTGGAAAAAAAGAATAGAATAATATCAGTACTGCAAATGCCAACATTTGCAACGTGAACTTCTTGGTTTCTTTACAAAGGAGTTGCAGTCGAAAGACAAATCACGACTACAGACTCCAAAATTCAATACTAGGGATTAAGCCGAGAAAGGCGAAGAATTTTAAATTTCGTTTTAGATACTTCAGAAGATCATTAAAGTACTTGTTTATAAATATATCTCTTTCTTGCCAAGCTAGGTAGCTGCTAAATCAATAATTTGAAGAGTCAAACACAGTAAATCGTATTTGTACTTGTAGAACAGTGCTTCCTGTTGACTTGGTTTGTATGAATAGAAAACATTTGAGACAAAAATCCTCAAAACATTTTAATAGAACATTCAGCGTAAGCCCAAAAACTTGACGTCCTTATAAATGAAAGAGTGGTATCCTGATAAATGGACGACCACCTCCGGTTAATCATTAAGTGGCTTAGTTGAACCCGTGTGAAAGAACCACCTGTTGCCAGCCAATTTGCCTTTGCTAGTACTAATTGACCATAGAATTCTCCGTTTCACGTTTAATTTCCGGTTTCTATGGACTGAGCAAAGTTTTGACAGTTTTGCATTTGATTCACTCAATCCTGAACCACACACAAGCTTTTCAGTACAAGTCCAGCTGCATAAACATAACTGTGCACTCGGTAGAATTAAAAAACCAAAAAAAGCATTTCATAAAACCCTGAGAGCAAACCGATATAAAACTGGAGATCAAACAAGCCACAACGCTTTGAACAAAAATTATCTATAAAATAACATACGAGACTGAAAATGGAAATATTGACAAAGTTGCCATTGTTCAGATTCTCAATTAGCTTTGTACCACCGAGCTTTAGTGCTCAGAAGTTCGTGACAAGGCGTTGCCATTTCTAAAGCTTTGTCAGTTGGTGATCCCTCACAGCAATAAGTAGCAAGACGTATCTGCCCTTGTGAACAATTCATGACGTACAGCAGTCCAAGCGAACGATATGGGTTCGCCTTAATCGTTATTTTAAAAAAATGAGACCCAAGGTTTGATCAGATCAGAGACCAGTAAACTCTGAAGGTGTCACTTTTGTGTTAATTGTTCATATCGTAATAATCGCTTTGATCTAAAATAGTTCACGTTTTACATTATTGAAGAAACCGCGCCCGAGACAAAAAGATAAAGTTTTTTGACAAAGAAAGTGATCAGATTGATAAAGAACCCTAAAAAGAGTTACTCGCTCGAGTTCTCAGTCAAGCACGAGGGCGGTCGAATATATTACTGAGCAACAAGCTTTCGTGACCACTTCAGCTAAGTGCCTTTGCGTGTCATAGCTGACAAGTATTATGGACTTTTAAAAAGCACAGATATATTAAAAAACATAAATGAAAAAGAAACACCACTTGATTTTAATCCTCTCTCCCTTGCCCTCGAAATCGTGATCATGATCTTTTTCGTCTTTCTTGCTCTTTGGTCGCCCATGACAAAGGCCTTTTTTTAGTCGAAGCGCAAAATACAAGTACACAATAGAAAAGCTCCACGTACACTTTATTGTGGTTGTCAGCGAATTATAATTTATGCTAATGTATATTGCGGTTAGGGTCACGTGACGATTGTGAACACCTGCGTGTGATTCCCATGAGGCCAATTCTGCGCGAGTAAAGTAAGTTGGTGGGTTTGTGTATGAGAATTCCATGTAACGCCGACAACTTTGTACCCTGAAAGGGAAGGCATGGCTGCCGCACTTAGTTTAATTTTATTTCTGTACATTGGCTTAGTCTTTCTGGTAACTCATCGGATATGTCTGATGCAATGCAACCCAATGGGTGGACCAGGTTTGTGCGGAAGCTTTTCTGTTGTGAGTTTATAGCTCTCATTTGCCCGCTTGGGCGAGCGTGGCAACAGCAGCTTGGCTGACAAGTTGCTTTAGTTTTTAGCACGTCGATTTTGTACTAATCCTCAAATACTTAACAGCAAGCTCATACTGTCTTTGCAGGAATGTACTCTGGCGATATAAACGACATTCGCTTCTCTGGAAGTCGCGGAGAGGTGAGGTTTCACGGTTTGGTTGACCCGTTTCAATGTTCGCTCACGTCTGTCATGTCAAAGTGTTTGTGTTCATGTTTCGAGCCGGGAAAAGCGGAATTGTTAGCTCACAAAATGGAAGTACTGATTGTGTCGGATAGAACTTCAGTGATGTAGAGTTACTTATCAATGTTTGCACGAACCACACATTTAGGTAAATTTATTGATTGGTTGGTCAAAATAAATTGCTGGCAATCAAGTTTTGTGTGAGCTCAAGCTTGGCATGAGTTTGCATTCTGCTCGACTGTTTAGCATTTTACGATGGAGTATAGCGTTCTGATTACATTTTCCTTACTGTTTCTTAGATGGATGGTTCAGTACATGATAGAAGGTAAGGAACAGGGAAAAATGGCTGAAATGTGGGTAGTGCTGATGCAGAGCAATGTCAGAGCAACACCAGACGTCCAGTTGACACCCCCAATAAAAGCGCCATGTGCGTGCTTTGGGCTCAGTTTTGTCATACTCTTGTTTGTTCGCCCACGTACAAACTCAAACTCTTCTGCCAGTTTGATTAAAGAGTCACATAATTTAGTGTTCTGGTGTTTAACTTATTGAGGCGGTAAAGAAATGCTTTAAATTAGACAGTGCTCTTGACGATGGTGTTTACTAAGTTAATACTTGGTCGAGTGCGGTTTGCTAAAAATAAAAGTTACTACGCTTTTTGTCGACAAAGTGACTGATAGATTGCCGATAGCAGTAATAAAATTGTTTAGTATCATACTTTTATTGTAAAAAAATTGTTATCCTTTCAAGAGTTGTGTTTTTTACTTTTGCGTGGCTGTTTAGAAGCAGTCTCAAAACCCTATAGTTCTTGTTGCTCGAATGTTGGCAAGCTCTTCTTCTTTGTTCGCGATCCCCGGAACTAAAACGACAATTTCGTCGTAATACATCCTCCCAGATTCTGTTTTTGACGTCTTTGGATGAGCTTCTTGCCAGCAAATTGGTTCTTGGTTTATATGACATACGTTATAGTAACTTAATGCACAATGATGGGTCTTTTGACTCAATCATCTGCAGCAGCTTTCATCATAACAGTTCGACATTTTGAATGTTGTTGTTAGTTGCAGATATCGTCAATTTGAGGAAATTTACATAAATGGTAGATTTCAGTAATAGTGCATTTTCGAAGTGCAATAAGTTGTTTTTATCAATTCAATTTCAAGCCGTTTTTCTACCATTTAAAAGCTTATGGCCAAAACAACATGTTGTATATATGCACACGAACTTTTCAGCAATTTTCAGCTCAAATGTATTTACACAATTGATAGGGCCGGAGCGGTTGTGGCGTTACTTGTGACATAATGTTCACGGCTGAATTTGACCTGTTGCCTTTTTGTGTTGCTTGAAATTTACAGAGATCAACTCGGCCAGCTTAATATGAGGCAGATTCGCTTTGATCCGTCATATTTGGATTTTCACGAACAGTAAGTACTAATATTATAGTGATGAATTCGAGAACTTGTCTTGTCTGGGCACTGCTGTAGAGACCCATGTGTAGCTGGTATTTCGAATTTGTTTATTGTGTAAGGGGTGTGAATTCTGGACGTGTTGACACTATTAATTTTGGATAACCTAATAAACTCTTGTGAGTACGAATAAATTTTGGTTGGAAGTGTCAAATATCCCAGACAGTGCTTTGCAAATACCTGCTCAACATTTAACTGAGTATAATAGGCTTTCAGTGTAGGTTAATTCAAATGAAAAACAATGCCTTTCTGTTTCAAATCTTGGCTTTTACTGGTTTGCATTTTACTGAAACTGCACGCTTTTTTTATAAGAAAATTTTTTATAAAAATACGCAGGCTGAGATTTGCCCAAAAATTAAGAACAAGCTCAGAGCAATCACCAGGCTGAAATTTTGATCAGAAAAATTGATTGAAACTGATTTTATCCTCTCACACAGATTGAGATGTACATGAAAACAGAACTTGTCTGAATTTAGCTTGGTCATCGAACACTGAAAGAGTGCTCGTCCTGTTCACAAATGCTGTATTGACAGTTCAAGTTTTTTCGCTAGATGAAACTACAGCAAACACGTTTTTCTTAGGGCCACTGTAACATGTATTTTGCCGGGCAACTAACCCACTGTTTAAAAGTATCAGGAAATAAGAACAACTTTAGAACAATTTGAGGCTGAAATTTCCAAAACATTAAGAACAACCCATGTTGAGCTGAAAGTTACTGGTTCTTATAAAAATAGTGTGTATTAAAAATAGAGCCTCTATAGACTTCCATTGATCAGTGTTTACAGAATTGACTCGACAACTGTTAAACATCTTTTGATTAAATTTTTATGCAGAACTTCCTTCATATTTTACAACATTAGAAATTGCAATTTTGATGTGAAAACAGATAAACTGAGAATATTTTTAGTTACTGCCAATAACAAATTTATACTTTTTGTGGTAAAATTCCCCGGTAATTAGTATTACTTGTACGAGGGGGTAGGTAAGGGGTCTAGAGTCCCCAGAGGCTTATTACAGCATTTTTATGGTTCGTTTTGGTATTTGTCTGGTCCTACCAGAAGTTCTATTCTTCTAGTTCCCCCAACTGTTTCTTTTTTTATGGACTACGAGTTTCCACTTCAAAACAAATCATTTTCTGTATATATAGGTATCGATGCAGACATACCGTACATAGGGTCAGGGGCTCCACTCACATATTTTGCTGATAGGGGGTCCGAGTAATTTTTTTTGAGTTTGAAATTTTGGCCAAAAGGAATTTTTTGGGTATATGAAAGACACAGGGATTTTTTGGGTCATGTATATCGTAAAAAAACACAGGGCTTTTTTGGACTGTTGTATTTTTCATCAGCTCAAATCAACAATAAGTTAAACGCATTTTACTGCTTTAATGTGATTTTTTGGGTAAGGAACATGAACCTCCATCTGCCCCCCTCCCCCATCATAAAAAATCTGAGTGGCTTTGATAGACTAATGGGTGACAAATTATTTTTACTTTAGGCTTGACACTCATTTCAATTCTTGTTAAGTTAATGAAAACTTTAGTTGTAAAGTCGATCCATGAGTCTAGGCTGTGACATGAACACTCCAGAAATTGTATTCATCTAATGTGTCTCATGTGCTGTAAGACTTACAAATCATTTTTCTCACAGTCTATACTGGTCAATGGTGCTTGCCTTCATCTTACTAGTTCAATATATTACCGTAATAAAAAATGTTTCATTTATATGTTTTCAAAAGCAACTGAAGAAAGGAGCTGATGAAACTCACCGAAAACCCATTTGTTCTTACAATGAACCTTAGAATGTTCTGTTTTTTCAAGCAGGTCATGCCTTGACCAGTTCCATCTTACAAGAAACCTTGTTATCAATCTGTTTTTCACATAAATTCTTATGTTTTTAAAAACAAGTGTTTACATAATATGTCTTTCGTTTTTATTGATCTAGGGTGCTTGTACAAGCTGAATTGTGCTCATGTTTTTAGTTTGTTTAGACCAAAACATTTCAAAGTAGTATTACTGATTCCTAATTGAGAAATAGCTCTGGCTTCCTTGGGGATTCCAGAAAGTAAACAAGATCTAGATGATTGTTTGTAATCAATAACAAAGTACCACTGCAGAAACAAAATGAAAACTGCTGAATTAGACAGTCAGATTATTAGGGTTTGAGAAAATTTCTCTTTGTGTTTTGCAAGTTGAGTTATTTGACAAAATATTGGTTTTTAGCCAAGTCATGCAGTAAATAGGCCACTTGATACCAGGTTCTTATACCTGTCTATACAAAGTTATAACTATGTTCACTTTCGACTGGTGTTTCAGCAAAAGAATTTTTGTATCTGCCAGCATTGTATTGTTTTGTGTGCTTTGGAATAATTATTACTCAATATGACTTTGTGTTGGGATCAATAAGCATGTTGAGGCATGATATTTTGTTTGCTTTGTTATTCAAGGCTCTTTGTCAATACACAATCTATTGTGTCTGTTTTTGTATGCGCCTTTCAAATACATGCTGGTATTGTTGTGTCTTTTAGTTCCTATAAAAGTTGAACTCAGTTTTACATTTTAATGATTAGCATAGTTTCAAATAACTTTTTCTGTTGATACCTTTTTGAGTCAATCAACAAACTTTCGGTTTTATTTCAATTAAATAGGTTCTGTATCACAAAACCACTTAGATCCTTTAAACTTCTAACGGAATGTAGTTTATGGTTCTATTAATGCATAAATATTGAACACATGTCTGGCATTTTAGTGCTTAGAAGTGAGTAGCTATGGAGATACATTAAAAGTTGGCAAGACACAAGGCCAAAGTACTAGTGGTATTCATAATGGAAAATTATATTGTAACCAAGTGGAATAATTTGGAGTGCTCAGTAGATGATTAAAAAATATCCAGCAGTGATTCAGAGTAGAGCAGTGTTTCCCTGCAGATCTGAATTTAATTTAGATGCCAAACTTAAGTTCTATTGTGGTTTTAGTTAAAGGGCCCATTCTGCTCACTTTTGAATTTGGCTTAACCTTTGGCACTGCTAATAGACTGTTTTGTTTGTCATGTCATTGGAATGTTCAAGACAAAGCTGCGTTTAGAGTGATGGATGAAAATAGTAATAAATAAACACTGAAGTTAGGTAACCAGAATAACTAAAAGAGTTTTCTCAGTTAAAAATCCAAGATCATAAGTTGTTGACACATAATTTTTGTAAATATAAGAGAACTTAAAAATTATATAAAGAGTTATTACATATGATATCAGTACGCATAAACCAACCACTACATTTAGTTCCATTAAAGTTTAAGCAGACCTATGGCTACTCCTGGTTAAGAGAGTGGAGTTGTTAAACAGACAGTAGCTGTGGTTGTATTTAGCAATGGTTTGAGTGATGTTTTTAATTTATTCATAATTATACTTCATTTACTGTCAAGTAGTGATTCCATATGAGAGTCATGATGCAGTTGGTGTTTATTGGTTAGCAGAGATCAAATAACTGTTTAAAGTGCTCTACAAGTGAATGCAATCAGCTTAAGGTTAATGCTCTGTATTTATTGTTGCTAAGAGGAGGTTATAGTATCACAGGACCTCTTGAATAAATTGTAACAAGCAATTAACTTGCTAATTAATAGGTTGAATTTTGTCGTGTTCATGGATACCAAATTTAATTTTTTCATCAGGTAACCAAGCTTGATTGGTAAAAATTCTGTCTCCTGAAGGTTTCCAAATAATACCAGGCTACTATCAGGTTTTAAATTCAAGTTCAAGTTTGATATTGATTGATTTTGGATTTTAAAACCATGAAAAAATGGTATACCATAATTTGTGGCAATTCGGCACTCAATGGCTGATGCCTAAGGTTGTTGTAAATTTTCATTGTTCTGTTGTTTTTTAACATTTCAATAGAAGTATTAGTTAGCAAGTTGTCAGATTTACATGGCTATTGGTTTTGCCCTTACTACTTGCAAAGTAGTTTACCGAGTTTTTTTTTATCTATAACTGTAAGTTTGTGTGGGCAATAATTTGCCTCCAACTTCCAATAGTGAAAGCATGCTTGAAGATGAAAGCAATAAGGTTGCCTAGAAGTATTATTACTTTTGTGACACTCAGCAGAGTGCTTTCTCAGCTCTGTGAGTGTTGAACCTTGATCTTTCCAAATGCTTACAACAGTGAATAAATACTTATAGGCAAATGCTTATAATTGTTTTTTTTTTTTAAAATGTTTAACCTTATCTGGGTCGTGAAAATTGTGACAGTGAAAATCATTTATTCAAAGAGCAGTCATTTCAGCATTCTTTATGTTGAATATTGATAAATGCTAGGAAACCATTTAGCACCTGGCAACTATAGGTCCCATTGTTTAGTGGTTGCAGTCAGATACCCTAAACTGTAGTGCAAAAATGTCTAGTATTGCTCTTACTTAGTTCATACCTTGCACACAAAAATAGTGTTAAAAACTTAACTGCGTGTATATGTAGCTTTAATTCAAAGATAGAAACCAACTGTTTCCCATGCATTATCTAACCATTTTTTATATGAAAATCTTGCCTTCAAAGTTCATATGGACAATTAAGATGATTGAGTAACTCATATGTATAGATCAACATTTGAATCTTACAAAATCAAATCATGTTAGAACAGGTGAAAGTCAGGGCCGTAACCAGCGTCAGGCAGGGGCGGGGGGCAAAAACCCCCCTAAATTTTGGACCGGAAGTAATTTTTTGTATACTTTGTCTCAAAAGGAGCTAAAAAGCATCTGTAGCCAACCAACTAAGAACTTTCGTTTCCTGAAAATGCCCCCCCTAAATTTTGTGTCTGGCTACGGCCCTGAAAGTTAACATTATTTTTTTGTAGTTTGCAAGTTGGTGCTGTACACATAGCAAGTAGAAATAACTGCAGTTATTTGTAACTAATGGTCTACATTTGAGCTTTTCTACTGAAGCTAGAAATTGGAGGAGGATCGGGCTAAGTCTGTCACTAAATGTAGTAATCAGCATTTTTGATGCAATGCTTTAATAGATTCTTCCTACAGATGCTGAAGTGTCACTGAAAAAATTGATCACTTGGATAAAATGTCAGTTGGCAAAAAAAAAAGCTCATCAATGCGAAATTCTTTAAGGTTCTTAACTTGTTGGTGTGCAAAGGAAGGTCTCGTCATGGAGATGTTGGTAGATGTCCCCTTAAAGATGTTACTACAAACAAATTTTAAACTACCATTTCTGTCTCCCATGAAATTAGGGCAATGGTTCATGTGTAAAAGATGGAGCTTCTACTAACACATCTAGCATCAATTCTTGTATTCACTTTTTACCTATTTAAACACACATTTTCATAAAACAGTGACAAATTATATTTGGCTGAGTACTGTTGAAGCATAGAACCAACTTAGCTCTACTATATTCTTATTGAGAGAGAAAGAAAATAAAAAAATTCTGAAGCTCTTAGAACAAGGTTTGTTCACTTGCCCTATGTGTAATGACACCATGCAAAGACAGAGTTGGTTTTCTTAATTTAATGTCACTGTACATCATAATCATGAGGATTTCATAAGATAATTTGTGATGAGTGCACTTATTGTGAACCTAGGTACTATAAAATTTATGTCTTGCTATCAAGATATTGCTTTAGTATACACAGTTGCTTCAGGAGACATAGAAAAGCCCCTGATTTTATAACATTTTCTCTTTATATCTTATCATATGTTAGAGTTTTGTAATAGAATAAAATTATTTAATTAGTGTGCACTCATAACAGCTATGTTGTTGTTGTATTGTGTACCAAAGCTTTGACAATAAGTTGTGAAAGTCATGCTAGCAAAGGCAAGTTTTGTCCTTACCTCTCTTTCTTGTCCATTTAAATCTAGTTTCACATTACTGTATTGTGCTCTTATACAGATTTATGCAAGAGATTTTAGTCAGGCTTAGTGAAGTTTCCACTGATTTTGAAACAAAGTTTTAGTATATCTTTGTAGTTTGCTGGTATAGCGTGGTGGTTAGAGCGTCTAATTTGTGATCAAGGTGCAGTATCATGGGTTTGATAGTACCTGCTCAGAGCTATTTCCTTTGTTTTCTCTTAAACTTGACTCTGGTTGTATTCTAGCATGTCAGAGCTTACCTCGCTGGTAATGATTTCCTCAATTGAAAAAATCTTTGTCCAATTGCTATCTAGAAGTGAGAGAGAAGGAAGGAGGTTAATTTATCAGGGAAGGCATGCCATTGAAAAATATCCCATTGCCAATATTGGGTTTGGATAGTCTTGTACTGGTATCAGCTGCAATACAACCATTACACAGTGTTTGTTTTTTGCCACTATTTTGTGTAAAATAGCTATTAAATATATTATTTAATACAATAATAATATTAATTAAGGTCACATGAATAAGGTGTAGCAAATCTTTTTTATCAGGTCTGACAAACAAAAACATATGTATGACGTTAATTTTTTTTATCTAAATGTTAATTTGTATGTCTTTATATTATACCGGTATTAAACTATACTTTGTTTTTGTTTTCTTACTGAATCATAAGTTCGACAACAATAACATAGCTCAACCACCAAACCATAAATTTTATAGCTTGTTGATTCAGATTGAGAACCTTGTGGTTTTTCTTGTTGTTGAATTTGTAGTTTGGTAAAAGGACAAAATTGAAACATATGAAACTTGTGGTTATAAAGGCCCTTGATGCAATATATTATTAGTTTGTGTATAGAAATTTTTAACTGATAGACATCAGAAAGCTTTTGGTGAGAGGACGACTGAGCCTGGAAACGGCAAGTAGAACTAAAGCAAACAAATGCCTGGCTACCAAGCATTTTCATTTATCTGTCAATCTTGGCGGCAACTGCAAAACAACTCTGTGCTGTCCCAGGGCAATCAACTTTTTTCTTTCTTCACTCGTCCATGGGACAAGTAAGTTCTGAGTTTTGCTTGTCCTCAAGCAATTTTCACTTGTCCAAAGAAAATACTTATACACATATTTGCTTTTAAAACATTTGAAAACATCATGTCACAGTGTTGCATTTACCTGTCAAAGGCATATACCAATTGAAAAAAACTTTCAAAGCAGCCATTTTAACTGTGGTTGTTTCCCTTGGTTGCAAACTCAGATTGAATGATGCATCAATTCTGCCCGTCCATATGGACAAGTGATTCAGCAAAATTGGTTGTCCACAGCTAGAGTAACTCGTCTCAGACGACCAGACAAGTGAAAGTTGATTACCCTGTGTCTCACAGAAAATAGAGGTGTTATTCCTTTGTTTTCTTGTTTGGAAACTCAGTTTTGTCATCTTCTCATGCGGTTTATTTCAAGAATACCTTTTTTATACTATGTAGTTCATTCCTTTTGTCAGAAAGATCCAAACATAACCTGATAACAAGAACTTAGCAGTGAACTGACTAATCAATGGCAGTTTGATTGTGTTAGGCTGATCCCAGCAAAACGTCCACACAATGTACATACAGTACGCATGCTCGTAATAATTAAAAGTGGCATGAAAATCAAAGTACTCAACTCAGTCTACTTACTGTCGTGTCTTCCATCATGGCACCAGCCCTTGTCTTATCGTAAACTCCCTAATGTTTATTCAATAACTTGTACAAAATGATCTGTTCAACAAGGGAAGAGGTTTCCTGCATTTAATCTTGTTATTCCTAGACCTTGGGGTAATTTAGTATGATCCTACTTGATGGGGTTGTTTACCGATACTTGTAGGCCTATAGCTACCTTACCCTTGTGTATGTGCAAGGGTTAAATTATTGGTTGAATAAACTATGGGCATATAATTATAGTAGGATAATCAATTAATCATATTCATCACATGATTACAGATATTGTATTAAAATTTCCACGTTGTTATGAGTCCAGACTTAACTGTCAGAGTTGGACTACAAGTTACTGTTAACAGTCAACTGAGACCCACTGAGGGTCCTCAAAGGTTGAACTTTGGGTGACTTATTTAATTACACCCCACTGTCCATGGTCTAACTAGTACCTTATTTTTGGGGGGATTGAAAGAACCTACACTTGTAGTAACTCGTCGATTAGAAATAGGCTAATGCTTGTGTTGTTGGTAATGATGGCCACATTGAAGAGTACATCCTATGTTACCCTAAGAAATAGTGTGTTTTTAGTAGTTTACTGAAGACATTAATGTCCTAAAGACAGCTATTTGATAATACATGGTTTTGAACACTTTGTTAGCTGACCGCTACAAATATTTAAAAATACCATGACCTATATCCACAGGCCAGTAGGCATGCCGAGGGTGAAGACTGTCATTATACAGAATCCAACCATGGAGCAAAGTTTGCAGTTACAGTCTATCTCAGGAAGCACAGTTCATTTTCATGCTTCATTTTTTCAGTCTAAAGTAAGTTTATAATAAAGGTGATAGGTAGTGTTTTATGCTCTGTTTACTGTCCAATTAATATTATCTGGTACTCTTGTTGAGTTTCTGTGTATTTGTTTGTTATTAGTTTCTGTCTGTCTGTTTGTCTGTCTTTCTGTCAGTACGTTAGTCTGTATAAATTGTGTGTAGGCCTGTCAATCAGTCTGTTTATGTTGTTTAAGTATCAATCAGTAATTCAGTTTATGTCTTGTCAGTTGGTCTGTCTTTATCTGTATTTGAATGCCTGTCAGTCTACCGCGTGTCTGTCTAAGTTTGTTTCTGTCTGGCTGTCTCTGTATCACTCTGTCTATCTATTTGGCCTTGTATTATTACTGCAAAAATTTTACAGACACATATACATTGTATTTTCTCTCTCTGTCTCTCCGTTTGCTATCTGTCTATATATATCCCTCTCTCTCAGACAGTACATATATACATACACCTGTTATGCTCACAAATACACATACATACAAGTACTCCCCCTCTCTATATATTAATTATTTTTATTTTATTCATCAGTATTCATTTTCTTGATGTACCTGCATGTAAACTAAAAAAAGTAACTAGTGTTATTGTTGTAAT
>JAOBRG010003240.1:9707-24255 GCA_027574985.1 Umimayanthus nakama | reverse complement strand
CGTCGCTCGTGAAGACCAGGCTTAATGCATGAAATAGAGACTAACTTATAACTGCTTACAAACGAAGTTTTCTAAAGAAGATTAGGTCTGACCAAGAGGCAAGGCCTATCCAATGTACTAGAAACCAAAAACCACTACCTGTAACAGAGAGCCAGAGGTGTCGACCATCAGAGAATATTATTGTTAAAAACTGGAGATTTCTTAGTGATAGGCCATTAATGAGGGCCACATTTTTTTTAAAATGTTCAGGCCACAAAGGTTTTCAGCCAAAAGTAGCAGAATAATTCTTGTATTAATATATTGTTATGAAGCGGAGGTAAAAGAATAATTTAAGTACCGGAAATGAACCTCGATGGCCTGCTAAAGAAAAAGAGCCACCCCCCTCCCTCCAATAAGACTGTGATCTCACCTAAATCCTTTACAAACGAACTCATATACTTATTATCGGGATGAATGATCGATCCTCCGGCCTCATACGAATGCCCTTCAATCTCAACAGTAGCTAATCTGCCGCCAACTCTGTTTGTTTTCTCAAAAACATCTATCGAGGAACTGGCACCAAACACTTGGCGGGCAAAATACGCCGAGGAAGAGCCACCGATACCTGCACCAATAATCGCTACGCGGGGACCAGATTTGCTGTCAGCCTCGCAGAAGGTGAACCGTTTGCTTAACAGTAAAGCTGGTATCAGTAGAATACTCGTTCCTATCCCAAAATGCAAAAACTTTGACATTTCTCAATTACTTTCTTCGCAAGAACATAAAACTATAAACACGCGCACGTAAATTTTTTTTAAAAAAGCATTTTCATGTGACCTAAATTCTTAGTTATGATTGGTGGGATCTTGATATGCCACCAAAGACAGCGCGTCACCCAACAAGTTCAGTCCCAGTTCCCTGAGCGTCAGCGCGTCTCCCAAAGAGACTGCTTTCCCCGTAAAGATTGAAGTGATACATAATTTGCCCGTGGCTACATCAGAGTGGCTAAATGTTTTCCTAAGGCATAGGTCAGCCTCCTCCGCAGGCAACTCTTAGCAGTAATTCTATCCGGAAACTTGGAAGGGCATGCTGAGTGATGATAATTAGGGTCAACTAAGGCTAGTGAGGGGGTATGGAGGCTGGAGTTGCCTGCGGAGGGGGCTAGGCATACGTGACACATATCAGTACATGTCACCATTTCCCTATGTTTGCCTCTATACTCGTACTTGATATTGTCTAATACGTATTTCAAAAAACACTGACATCCAAGTCTTTTGCTGTACTGATTATATGGTAATTTTGCCTGAAGTTTGGGGAGGGGAGTGGAGGGGGGTAACTATAAAATTAAATTGACTTGAATGTAAGTTACTCCAAAACCACTTCGAACATGTTCTATGGCTCCCCTGATTTGCGCAATGGTGTAGAAACACGATAGGAACGGTCCCAATGAACTTTAGTTCAAACACGATAGAAGATTACTTTGCCTTCAAAGGGGGTACCTATAAAAACGACTCAAAAGTAAGTTGCTCCAAATTCACCCTTGGATGCGCAATGAAGGAGAAACACAATAGGAACGGTCACAAAGGCGTTCAGTTCAAACAAGATATATTCTAGGGGAAGCGGCACATATCGATTTCTACCACAAGAAACGTCATCGTGACGTTTCTCTGAGCCCCCACCCCCACTGATAAACGTCACGCTAAATTATTGATGTTTGCTTTGCCTCAATTGAATGTATTCCAAAATCAAACAAGCCTTGTGTTATGAAAATTGTCACAGGTTTTAAGATCACGTGCCAACAAATTGTATCATGTTTTAAAACTGCCATCGGCAGCATTGTGGTAAGTAGCCAATTAGGAGCACAGTTTTCACTGCAAGTGATTTAAAAAACTGTTACATCTTTCATTGAAAGTTGCTTGATTTGATTTTGGAATGTATTTGGCGCCAAATGAACCGCGCGTTGGGAGACGGAGCGAAGGTGAACACCTGTTTTGGTTTTGTCACAGTGGAGGTACGGTATGTAGGTATTTTCTCCATATTGCTCCAGGAGCAGTGACATTTAGCTGCGGGTTTGGCAGTGCTTGAAAATAGTTGCTTTGTAAAAAAGATGAAGCATCCTGTGACATCTCAAAAGGTGGTAAGTGAAAGGTATGTATATTATCTGCGATTCTTCGTAGGGTAAAACTGAATTTATGAAGCTAACGATTTGAGACTTGGAGCGAGTTAAAGTTAGTCAACTGATCTGAAATAGTCGCCATAGGTGTGAGAGCTGCCCGCTTTTCACAAATTATGAAAACAAGGGAGTAACTGAAAATTTCGCCTAGAGAGCAAACTACGTAAGGAATCGCACTAAAAACACAACCAATACGTCAAGTAAGGTTAAGTCAACACTTTATTTCTTAAAATAGATCTATCGAACTGACAGTTGGTATTTAAAGCAATTTAATTTTTTTCCCATACATTTGCTTACATCAGTTCAGTGTCCAGCCGTTGGCGCCTGTGTTCGCACTCGTGGTAATACTATCACCTTCATTAAATACTCGTGGTATTATTCACTCTAACTCTTCTCGAATGGCGGTATTTCCTATACAAGTTCTGACGTCATTAGAACAATTTAGGCAGTCAGTGCTCCTATAACAAAACATATCGAACACAAACAGGTTTTCCAATTCCGTCCACAGTACTAGGTATTTAAGTTACTATATTAGCATTTTATTAAACGGAAAATGTTCAACTTGCAGTTTTTTATCATGTGGGCCACCAAAACTCCATTTCGTGCTGTATGTGGCCTGTCAATCCGCTACTCTTTGGATCCAGCCAACCAATGTCCCCAACTAATATCTGTGGCGTGTAGATTGCCTGGTTCTTGCTCACCAATCTTTCTCAGTGGCTCCTTGGGGGCATGTAAATCAGTTGCCTTCTCTCTTGACTGTAGCCCAACAACTTCTCCAGTTCATATGTTTCCTGTAGATTGGCTTTGTTGCAGATTGAATTCACTCCGGCTCGCGCCATTCTCTCTGGCCCATTAGCGACTTAACAGTTCTAGCTCACCGTTTCAACCTCTCCGGATGATTTGCAGCCGGTAGAGTAGCTTTTCTCCGGTTTTAGTTCATTAATCTCTCCAGCTGCTTCGCAGCACGTAGAATGGCTAGTTTCGGATCTAGCTCACCAATTTCTCCAGCCGATTAGCAGCCCGTAGGAAGTTTTCTCTCCGGTTCTAGCCCGCCAATCGCACCAGTTGCTTTGCAGCCCGTAAAACAACTTCTGTCCATCTCATACTCACCAATATCTCCGGTTGATTCGCAGCCCGTAGATTGGTATCTCTTCGGTTCTAGCTCACCAATCTCTCAAGCTGATTTGCAGCCCGTAGAATGGCTTCTCTCCGGTTCTAGCTAACCAGTTTCTTCAGCTCATCGGCAAATGTTAGCACTTGATCCACCTCCGCCAGTTCCAGGTCCCTTTTGACGGAGTTGTAGAAGAATTCTGGACACTACAGCATAAAGCATCTTGATTAGGATAGTTTTGATAAAAACATAATGCTTGCAACGAAAACTTACTGAGCTGTAGAGTCTTCCAGAAAATTATTCACTTGTTTTGAACAAAGGAAATCCAAGTTGGTAAGTTTGTACTGACTCTTTAGTTGGTTTGTCTATAGATGTTAGGCAATGCTCAAAATCTCATTATCTTTTCTTTTAATACTTGTAAACGCAGTCGACTCAGTCGTACCGATGTCTGACTGTAAAACCTAAGGTGCTGGATTTTTGTCTCACTTCATTTAATCTATTTTACATTTTAACAATTGCAATCTTTCTTACTTCTTGCCGCAAATCTTGAAGACGAATCAGCCGCTTTCCGTCGAGCCACTCCCTTGCTTTGTCACTGACGCTTGAGACAGAGCAGAAAAATGTTTGAGGATATGCTGTTTGCGCTCAGCAAAGGTGAATACCTATTGCTAGGCGTCAACATTACACAAGTAAAGAAAATAACAACTATGTTACTTTGTTATACAGCCCTCAAGTAAGAACTTAGGATTTAGGAACCTGTTAAGCTAAAATTTGCAATTTAAACCCCTTTATATAAGAACCTCTTTAGCCTAAAATTTGGAGAAAGGTTCTTATTTTCAATAAACATTTAAAATATTTACTTGTTTTAAAAGAGAAATGGTATAATGTACGATCACTCTGAGTAGTTGCTACATGCCAATTCTAATGTTAAAAACTATGACATGCCTTGAACTATCTATTAGAATAAAAATCACTTTCCATGGTAATCATCAATGAATGATGAACAATCAAAACGAAATCATCCAGTATGCAGTGAATGAAGGGTACTGATCAATGGCATAATTTATTGCAAGAAATTAAGAACCTATTAAGAACATAGATACCCAAATTTTACGTTAACCACCATTAAGGTAAGAACCTGTTTAGGCTAACCCTGCAAAATGTACGTTCTTACTCAAGGATGTTAACTGTAAATTGAAAATCGGGTTTTTTTTGTGAAAAACAAGAACGTAACATTCTGAATACAAAACTCTCTTTCCATTTCTCCTGTCTTGCAGATCCAGATACTCAGTTCTTAAGTGGAATGAACGAGTTCGCAGATCTGGTTCTGGCCAGAATGATCCTGCTCTGGATTAGAGCTGCTCAGTTTGTCCACACCGGTTGGAACTTGGAGAGTAAAGGCGCGGGTCTTGGACCTTTCTGTTTTAACTGGCCAGAACAACTTGAATTTCGCCGCCCGGAACGGACAATTGGCAAGCAACCGTCGAGCGGGTACGTTGTGTCTAAGTGTACTAAGTTTTGCTGATGTCTAGAGTAAAGAATATTACGAATCTGCTTGGTAGGTGGAACAAGAAAGAACGAGAGTCGACCTACATTGTAAAGTTCACCTCTCTGTCAACTTACTTTGACAGTCCAATGCTGTTCAACCAGTTGCCGACATCGTTCTTCGTCCACTGCCAGATATCAGGCTTGGATGAGTCCACTGTTTCAACCGCATGTTCTTCTGACAAATAAAATAGAATAAAATCAATATTAAGGAACTTAAGAGACGGCCTGTCAGATTTCAAGATTAGCTGCAGTTTGATTCTTGGATAGCAAAACAAACGCTGTTTGTTTGTTAAGAGGAAAAGATACTTATCTACATTCCATATTAACTAAGTAAGAATAGATATACAAGTAAACTGTTCCGAGGTTTTTTTTACACTTCCAAGGCGGAGACCTTGTTCAAATTTTGTTCACCCATTACCTTCTGCAACAGGTTTGACAACTCCCTCCCCCAGTCTTCCTCGACCTCCCAATTCTTTTATCAGTTTCTCGAGGCTGCTATCCATCATGTGTCGCTCACTGAACTCGAACCAGAGCTTTGAGCCCACGATCATTCCCAACCAGCCAGCGGGACGGTAACGTGTCTCCACCATGAGCGGTATAATATCTTTGTGCAGTGAGAACGCGTACTCTGCCTCTGTGAGGAAACAATGAACTTAATTCAAATTTGTTCAAATATGTTCAAAACATTAAATGTGCATCATTTCTGTGGATCCAGAGTATGACCGGAATTTAGCAAAAAGAGAAATGCCATTGAAAGGGCGATACCAAGAATGAGAAGGAAAACAGGCTGTGCTCTGTGGTTGGTACTATCGTAACTGAAGTGAGACAAAGTATTGTAGATGACATTGAGAACTAAAATAGCAGTTGAGCGTTCAGGACATTGTGCGAGAAAATAGAACACAGTATTGAGTCATCTCTTTAACATGGCCGTAATCGTACAAGTTATCCGCAATGGGGGCTTTTTTGTACAGATAGGCTGCTGTAGAACTCTCTTTCAACTACCTAGTTATACTCTGTCGGTGCTTCTAATAATACAGTGAATGGCACAACGGAGGTGAGTCTACGTATGTGAATGGATGAACGCAACTCTGAAGACGAGTTCCACACAGGTTGTCAAATATCAGAAACAATCAACAATCCTTAGTCCTTCTAAGGGCTGTACATCAACAACTAACATTGCCTCCAATATAAAGTTTCTCACCTGATCTACAGTTGGGGCTCTCTTTGTACTTTTGTGAGACACAGACCAACACCACGGCAGAATCCTCAACCGCCTTGGCCATTGCTTCCAGTGTGGAGCCACCCATCTGTTCGAGGTCCATCCACACGTTGAACCCCGCCGCCTGCAGCTTGTTCTTCACCAGGAGCATGGTATCTTGCACGTCCCATTGGTAGCTGATCATCACGTGATTACACGAGTCTGGGGATTTATTGTCGCAGGATGGGTCTGATGTGCTTTGCCCGTGTGTTTCTGTAAAACACACCTTAATTCGTTCAGTTAAATTTGTTTCAATTCGTTCCCTTGGTACAACGACATGGCTTTTATTTATGGTTTTATGTTGCCTAAAGAGTTCATGTCTAGCACTTTTATTTCAATGAAGACCTTTAAAAACTCAAACATGTGAAGTAACAACAACGACAACAACTTCTATTTAAACTCTACTCATTTACAAGAAGCAGGACTAAGAAATATAATGCAGAAGTAAGGTGTTTGGCTGCCTAGAATAACTATGTAAGCTAATCGAGCTAAGCAGCACACTCAGAGATTTTTATATAGTAAACTATGGTTTCAAACACTTGGACATGCAAATGGCACAAACATAACATAGACAAAATAGGCAAATTGAAAAAAAGGTTATTTAATATAAGGCAATCAGTCTGGCATTCTTTATTTCACATTTAAATCAGGTGAGGTAATGATAACCACTGTGTGTGTTGCACTTGTTAATTTGTTGGTTCGGATTCCAAGTTATTTTCTTTTTCGATTTTGTGGTTTTGACATTACCAGTAGTCATAAAACGCTAATAGGCACCATGAAGCTCTAATAAGCTTAAGTTCAAACACGAAAAGTCTATGATCAAAACACGATGAACCACATTAGAAACCTTTGTAAGGTTCCCGGATGCTTCATGAAATCCACATTTCCAATACCTTAATTTCTTATCACTTGTTCTAAAATATTAAGTTAAACTATACTCTAAACTTTATTCCATGCGTTTTACCTTGATTTACCGCATGCTTGCTTCTTCCTTCGATCTCCCATAATGCACCTGCGGCTGCTTTCTGGATTTCCTTATTGTCACTTGTCCTGAGTTTGTACAGCGCGCACATAAAAGATTCATTTGAACTCAATAGACGCTGGTTACTCTCATCAAAAGCCAACATCCATAAGCATTTCGCACCCAGCAAGCGTTCGTCGTCATTTTCCGCTGTTTCAAGCATAGTTACAATAACTGGAATTGCTCCACAATCAGCAATCTAGAAGCGAAAGGGTTAACTTAATTGGTGGATCTTTATGCTGTTCAACAAAGTAGGAAAGATTTCCTGCTTCTGATGTTTATTGGCAGTAACCCTAATTAACCAACATTTGCTGTACGACCGTTGAAAACGATTAGTAGTAATAACAATAACTGAAAAGCAGTGATAACATTAGAAGTATTGATAAAAACAATAACATCAATAATAAAAATAATTAAAACAAACATTTATATACTGATTTCTTGTAAGAAATGCAAGAATCCCTTACAAACAAAACTAAGAATAAATTTTACAAATATGATCAACTTTCTTTATAACATTAGATCCATCAGTACAACGAGCTATTTCAAAAAACCAAAGGGTATTAAAACTGTCAGTGTACTTAAGCAGGGGAGTAAACTGCATCTCCTTCGAGTCTAGTGGCAGCCTGTTCCGTTCAGTTTCTGTCGCTTCAGTTGGAGGTCTATCAACTTAACACAACAGGTGAATCGACTTCGTGTCTGAGGCACAATTAATATAGACCAATAATTCAGAGAATTGCCGGCACGTTTAAAATTCAACTGTCTAGAAAAGCAACTCTGATTAAAACCAGGTGCTAAGACAGCTCAACACACTTCTGTAGAGTTACTATAACAACTTCGAAGGGCCGCATTGCATTTGCAATCGAGCAATATAAACAAACAACAAATGCGCCTCATCCAGTGCTTATTGAACAAGTTTGCTATACCATGTATAAAAAGACTTGTTATTGAAAACAATAATAATCCTATTCGACTAATATTTACTTAAAAGAACACTGATCAAAACACTGCAAGAACCTTTTTCTTGTTGTGATCGTTGATAGCAATCTGCGTGAGTCCATCCACTAGCTCAGCAGCATTGTAACCCAGGTACTTCCTTTGCTTGGAGTATACTGCCAACGTAAGTCTTTTTATTATAAACGATATCGGTTCTGTGGGAGAAAAGTAAATGGTTACTATGGGTCTGGAAACATTTACCAACCATATAATCTAAGATGCGCTCGTAACATGAAAACGTTTGGTTAAAATTTCTCCAGCTTTTGTGACATTTACCAAGCGCTCAATCAACCGTCTTACTGAGAATAAAAATCAAAACGATTACTGGTACATTTTTAACTGTACTCGAACTGCGAGAAACGATTCATCCGTACCATTTGTATTGCGGAGGGTCAAACATCTGTACATAGGAATAGTTGATTTATGGACATTTGACGTTACATTCTTCTGTTGCAATTATCGTTATCACTATCATCATCATTGACGTTATCGCTATCATGATCAGTTTAAAATTAATTACAATTAAGTAGTGTTTTGCATTTACCTGCATCCGCCATGATTAAATGATTGTTGAACTCATCAATGAGATACGCGAGACAAAACAAACTCTTCGTGGCATACAATGTCACCTCTGCTTTCAGTAATGGTAGAAAGATATCGATGGCACTGCAGCTGGTAAAATAGATTCTGTTCGGTACCCTCTTGACAAGGTTGTGCAGTATTCCCATCAACCTACTCAACAATTTGCCTCTTACTGTGAACCTTTTCACAACCTGACGATCTGTTTCCTAGTAGAAAAGACAAAAAAGATTATGTTCTTATCGCGTGTCCTTACTATAAACATGCATAACAGAGTAGGATGGGTGCCGAAATTTATAAGAAAGCTAATTTTTACGAGCCAGGTATCAGACACTCTTGGACTTATTTACTCTCATCATTACTGCCCCCTTTTCCACGTGGAGAATGGAAGTTATCTTTCTTGGTTTGCATTCTGTCGTGTTTGCAACAACAATAATTGCATCTAACCGTAATCTAAGCCTCCCTCTTCCATTTCTTTCTCGCCAGGTTTTTGAGGACGAACCAATTTCCTTCTACCTTGCGCTTGTACTCATGTAAGGCCAATGCAAAGGGTTTCCGTTGAGCTGTTTATCCACAACAAAACACGCACTTTATATCGTTCCATGGATTAACTAAAAATTTTGTTGGCCAACAAACGTTATTCTGGAATTGAATGGCAGTCGTCATAGCCCCAGCCTCCCATGTGAGATCTACTATACCATGCGACATCAAATATTGCTTGAGCTTCTCAATTGTACAGTTTCCGTTCTTAGATAATTTTTAAGGTGGTAAGCACTACGCTCGACCCCCGACCTAAAGAGCTGGAGTTTTTTTGTCGAGTGTTTAGCTTATGATGATGATGGTGATGATGATATTTTTGTTACTGAACTCTGTTTTGGAGTAGCGTTGCAGTATCTGGTGGTGATGTAAATCGACTTGACCTGGAAATTCTGTCCAGTGTGTCGGACCTCACTACCCTGACAACTAGAGCAGATATCTCCCTCGATGAATGCCTTATCAACAGACCTGAAGTTTTTTATAACCCCAACTCTTAACAAGAACTTGATTAAAACTGGCCATGCTAGTGTGATTCAATGGATTTATCTGTTGTTGAAGTTCTTACTGAAGACACGCAAAAAAACTGCTGCATCTGGTTTAGTAAGCAAGTTCAGCGAATTGACTGACAGAATGTCAGTTAACATAGTGGAGAGAAGTAAGAACTGGGGCAAAGCAGGTTAACAAGGATCTCAACGTTGGTGGCGCAAAGTGGACAAAGTTTTTCTTAGAAAAGCCAAACCTCAGTTTGTTCTTGACGCAGATTTTCTTGAGGTTTTAAGTGACTTTTTTGCAAGTCAGTGTCACAATAGTGAACATGTGTTGACATCTCTGGTGGAAATTGAGATGTAACTGTGACCACAAGTGCACTCGATGCTTGTCCAAGATAAAAAGAGCAGCTGCTGGGCCCGACGCAGTACCGTATGGGATATGGAAAGACATCGCCCATCTGCTCGTCACTGTGGTATGGAATATTTCTTTACGAAAACACACGTGGCCTAGAAAATTACCAAGACAAACCCACTCCCTAAAGTTTACACTCCTCTAGAATGCCAGGATTTCAAGGGTATTAATGCCACCCCTATTATTATTCGGTACTCTGAGAGAACGGTTTGTGGTATCTTCAGTAAACTGACGCTTGAAGCTAACCTCATTCCCTACCCGTTTCGTGTCGTGTACAGATGTGCTGTTCAAGGTGCAGTATAACTGTCTGAAAGTTCTTGATTAGCCAGGCAGTGCCGTTGTTAAACATAATGCCATGGACTCCTCGAAAGTGTTTGATAATGCCAGACGTTCCTCTTAGCAATAAACTTATAGTATAAAACACGAACCCTTACGGCCCGATTACAACCTTACGTTGACGAACTGGTATATACGTTTTTGATAGATAGGTAAAAACTTTTTATTTTTTGAGAACCTGTTTTTGGCTGGCATGATGTCAGTAAGGGCACCACCCAAATGATCTTAAGATCGTGGCGAACCTACTTAAGTTCCCAAATAAGTTAATCTAGACGGGCTGACCTGGCGTGCCCCGCGACAGTGTTAATCAACACTTTGAATGGTTCTCAGATATTACGCCTCTAATTGCAAAGATTTGTGCTTAACTTCAGAAGATACATTATTAACAATTTATCTTATAATGTTTTTTGATAGATAGGTAAAAACTTTTTATTTTTTGAGAACCTGTTTTTGGCTGGCATGATGTCAGTAAGGGCACCACCCAAATGATCTTAAGATCGTGGCGAACCTACTTAAGTTCCCAAATAAGTTAATCTAGACGGGCTGACCTGGCGTGCCCCGCGACAGTGTTAATCAACGCTTTGAATGGTTCTCAGATATTACGCCTCTAATTGCAAAGATTTGTGCTTAACTTCAGAAGAGGTGTAAAGTCGGTAATATCTCGAAAGAAAACATCGAGCAAGTCAGCTCACCAAAAGATAGTAGATATAACATTCAAGAATAACTCTAGGTTTAAATACGTCAGGAACAAGTTGCTTGAAGTCAACAGGTGCTTATTATATAGCATGTTTTAAGGATTCTCAGAAAAGAAGATACCAGTCAGTTACACATAGACCACATTTTTACCGCAACAGTTAAAATACAAAAAGTTACCTTAAATCAGTTATGGTTTAAATGTATATGTTTCCTCTAGTCTGTACAGAATTTCCTTCGCCGTTTTACAAACTTAGATTTCGTACCCATTGGACATATACGATACATTGGAGAAATCATACTATACCATTTCCATGAAGCTAGAAAGAGTGTCAGACATCCTTCATAGCGTTGCTACCCAAAGTCAAGGGGACGACACACAGGCTGAGAAAAGTGGGTAACCTGTTGCCTAGGCTCATCATGGTAGGGTTTAAATAAGAAGCCTTGTTTTAAAGAAACTGTTTTAAGTAAAAGTTAGTAAACAATTAAACAAGATAAATTGTTAATAATGTTTCAAAACTTCACTGTCATTGTTTATTGGTATGTTATTTTACTGTTATTGTAATAAAGACTTTATGTTGTTGTTATCAGTATTAACAACAACAACAACATTAAAATAACAATAAAAATGTTGCTATTATCATCACTATTATTATTAATAATAATAATAATAAAAAATAATAGCAATAGCAACAGTAATAGTACTACTACTATTGCTGCTACTACTATTATTACTATTACTACTACTACTACTACTACTACTACTACTAATAATAATAATAATAATAATAATAATAATATCTAAAGGGGGACCAACGTTTTGCGTTCGATTCTGGCAGCTGATTCATTCACTCTAAGCTATCTTACCACAAAGGGAATCATATCAGGAATACAGTCTTTCATTTCTTCAACCATCTGCAGAAACAGTGGAATGAGCCCTACTTCTCCACAAGACAGACAGAACTCATCACAGCCATCGGAGAAGTTCAGATTTGAACACAACAGTTCAGAAACTACAACTTGTGCTTTTTTCAGAAGTTCAACAGCTTGTGCGTCCTAGAAAAGATTAGAAGTAAGTAAGTTTAGGGGCTAACCAGTAAGGCTTGGCCACTAAGCACCAATAAACATATTTAGGTGGTTTAAATGTGGTAAAATGAAATATTTTAAATAATAACTTTGAATTGAAAGCCCTAGGAAGAGACGGGACCACAGGGAGAAAGAGAAAAATCACTGGCCCCAACGGAGTTCGAACCCAGGACCTCCGGAACAGATCACCGTTACTCTTCCAGCTGAGCTGCAAGTCCAGTTTGGGGCTGTACTGTGGGTAAGATGGTCATTAGCTGCAAATAAACTTGTTACAATTGAGGGGGTAACCAGGTTTGGCCGCTCAACACTAACGAAGCATGTATAGAGACCGACATTCGACTGATACAAGCACGCGTAGCGCGTCGGTAGATCCGGCTGCGTGAAGTTTGCATTTGCCGATTTTTTTAAAGATTATCTGATCTGGAATTCGAAAGTTAGTCAGAGTTTTCCTGATTCCAACCAGATTCACATTGCTTTGATCCAACAAAGGTTCCGGTTACTTTCACTTTCCCCTAATTAAACGAGGCGAGTCAAAATACATCGTAAAAACGTATAACTACTGATTTACAATTACTGTACATATCTTAAAAGGCGTGATAAAACTAAAGGACAACGACAGTTCGCATTGGTTCCCACCACACTCATCAACTTAGTGCACATAACCAAAGCGGGTCAGGACTGCTTTTCATTAATCCTTATTACTTTACCGTTATGACAAATATCACAACCTGAAGAACGCGTACTGTTGTCTTTATACTTGACTGCGTCTCACTCAGTGTTGTATTGTCGGCATTGTAATATCTTTCGTATATGCAAATCACACCGTTACCTGCAGCATGCACACCAAATACTAACATATACTAAACCTGACTTTGTAAAAACCATAGCAATTTGAAGATCATTTACAAGTTGGTATATGGTCACTCTACTACTTTTCCATTTCCCCCGGGGTAGAGAGATTTTAAAAGCTTGTGTTGAAGTCGCTTTCTTGTATGGTCTTATAATTCTTGCTCAAAGTCAAACGTACCTCCAAGTCTACAACTACAAGCTCCTCAACTCCATTTTCTTTACACGATTCTTTTCCTTCTGTTTCAGATTCTTCCTTGTTTTTCTTGTTCTTCTTCCCTCTATCCCACTTTGTAAAATCTGGATACTTCGCCTTCACCAGTTTCACGATATCATGCGTAAGCCTCGGAACTGCCAAATCAACTGCCAAGTTTGCCAACAGCAGACGAAACGACTTCGATTTTGTGGTATAATAAACCGATGTTATACTTTTGATTGCAGTCGTTGTTTCTGGAAGTATTAAGTCATCGATATGTTCAGCTTTCAAAGCAACACGCTCTACGTTGTAAGCCAGCTTCGTCATCGCAGCAATAATCGTTGAATTCTCAGTCTGCTTGGTGTATTTCGATAAAATGTGTTGTCGATTTTCGTCTACTGGGCCAGGATTTGATGTTACATGATTTGGCTTTTCCTGTTCAGCTCCTTTAGTGCGCTGCTTTTCTTTTTGGTGCGATTTCGAGCTGTGTTTTGTGCAGCCCAAACCCATTTTACCTACAGTTATTCATTTTATAGTTGTAAGAAACCTCTGAGCCACATGACGCATTTTGAAAACGTGCTACAGGGCCCTACAGCACCGCCGTGCTTCGAACTCGAAGGTTTAGTGTGCGCAGGCGTCTCTTCCAAAACGTAGTTGCCATGGTGGTTTGATAACAAACGTGAAGGTTTAACAGAGTAACTAGAAAACGACTAAAATAAAGTACCCCATAGTAATACTGTTAAGCCGATTTATCACTCTCATAAAGTTACTAAAGATGCAGACTACTTTTGTATTTGCATATGTTAGAACTCTTAAATAATATTTAATGAGAGCAGACAGCTCGTATGTTTACATAACACTAACCCCGGGATACTAACGGTTCGTTGGCGAAGAATGACGATGAGAGAAGAAACAAAACGACGAAGAATGAGAATATGATGTACCACAACAGGTTGCTTTCTGTTGTTACAGCGGTCTAACGACTCTATTTATCCACTCTATCTATTCACCACTAACATGTTCAATACATGTTGATCAGGAGCAGCGAATCTTAGACGAGACCAACATAGTAAATTTTGCGAATTTAAGTCTATTTATTTAGCCTTAAGATTGTGAAGGTACAAAACGCATACTAGTTGGAACTGAAGCAAACACGAAATAATACACTTCATGGCAAATTATGGATCCTCGTTTATCCTTCTTTGTTTTCATGGCCCGTGCGCTTCACGCCTGGGCCATAAAAGGAAGAAAAAAACTCGGTCCATAACTTGCCGTACGAACCTCTCACT
>JAOBRG010003129.1:5249-15281 GCA_027574985.1 Umimayanthus nakama | reverse complement strand
CTCTGTAAAGTAAAGTGGTGCATTTATACAGCGCCCTTTTCATATGAAGATGCTCAAAGGCGCTTTACAATGAACAGTTTAACCCCAGCAGACCAGAATCATCTACAAAGTGGTCCATGTATGCTGGTACTCATTTTACCGACCACGGAAGGATGGAAAGCCGAGTGAACTTTAGCGGGAAAGGAGGTCACCCAAATATTCAACCCTCAACCAGGCCGCGAATCGAACTGGGGACCTCGGGGTTGGGAGGCAGAAAACTTAACCACTGCGCCAACCCCTCTGCTCTCTCTCTGGCGATGCAGGTTTCCTGGATAATCGTTATTATTAATTTCATTTTTATTATTATTGTTATCATTATTATTATTATTATTATTATTACTATTATTGTTATTATTATTGTTATTATAATTATTGTTATTGTTATTATTAATATTATCATCATCATTATTAATATTTTTATTATTACTATTGACCTGTACTGAGTAGTCAACATGTGCACGACCCTGTCCCCATACAGCTCCACGACTCTCTCCATTAGTGACACGGCCAGACCTTCCTTCGCTGCTTTGTGCGACAGAATCGTTGGAGGCAGCTGATGATGATCGCCTGCCAGGATACACCTAGAAACAAAAATGCTTGGAGTGTCATCAGGTACGTTGAAAATGTCAAAGTTCGAAAATTTCAATGTGGATAAGAGCTATTCTTTTGTGTAAAGATATTAGAAATTGTTGTGCGGCTGTTCGTTCACTATTTCTGACATTAAAAGTTCCGTTTTATGGCGCTCAAGATTGTTTTCTTTCAGGGTCACAGTCTTTATCTGTTCTTGATTCGATTACTAAAAAAACGGGGTCCACCCACTCTGATGTACCTCCCCCCCCCAATGAAATCAAATCAAATCACAGCTCCCCCTCCTTGATGGTTTAATAGAGACCTTTAGATTCGACTACCAGTACGAGTTTGACTACGAGTACGACTTCTAAGAGATCTTTAGGTTTGACTAGCAGAACGAGCTTCACTACCAGTACGACTTCTTTAATAGAGACCTTTAGATCTGACAACGAGTACGAGTTTGATTACAAGTACGACTTCTTAGAGACCTTTAGGTTTGGCTACCGGTAAGAGTTTGACTACGAGTACGACTTCTTAGAGATCTTTAGGTTTTTAAAACTACGAGTACGACTTCTTAGAGACCTTTAGATTTGACAACGAGTACGAGTTTAACTACGAGTACGACTTCTTAGAGACCTTTAGATTTGACAACGAGTACAACTTCTTAGAGACCTTTAGTTTTGACTACGACTACCAGTTTGACTACGAGTACGACTTCATGGAGACCTTTAGATTTGACAACGGGAACTTCAGAAAATTGTCAGGAGAATTTGAACCAACACTGAATTTGCGAACTCCGTTTAAGAACTTAGTTGTACCAAAAGACGTACTCGTTGTTAAAGGTCTTTATTTAAACTTTTATGGTCAAAACAAAATCAATCTCCACACCTTCCAGCTCTAAGTAATGGAATCCAACAACTTGCTTCAAGTGCTTGTGCCACTTCGTCAATGACTACCAACCCGAAGTGGTTGTCGGGAAGGTGTTTGAGGGGACCCTCCGGCGAAGCACTCGTTGTGGTGACGAGGATAACGTCAGCATTTTTTAAGATCTCCTTCATGGCGTTGTCTTCTCTCTGCCTCAGCTCCTTTCTGAGAAATTTGATTTCTTGACGGAGTTGTTTCTTTGCAGTCGATTCTTTACTCTTCCTGACTTTTATCTGGAAAGGAAAAGCGTTTTATTACAAGAAGAATAGGACGTTAGGAAGTGGTATCAAAGATAACTACTGAATTTTAGGCATTTAATAGTTTTATCCTATACTCTTCTACCAAGTTGGTCTTATCACAGTCATTTCAAAAATGATACAGTCAACTCGCACGCATCATGTTCTTATATCATCATGCCAACAATATCGAAAAATCTGTTCTATTTTTCTTTTTCCACAATAAATTATTGATGACTTTGTGAGTCAATTCAGTGGCTCGCTGATGATAAACCGGGATATTTTTAAGTGGCTTTAGCTAAGTATAACCTAAAAAAAGTTTTTTAATAAAATGACTAAAAAAAGTAGGGAAAAACCAAGGGAACGAGCATTAGTTCCAAATAGCAGGAACTTCGAAACAAGCGATTTTGAAATAACGGAGTTCAACTGCACTTTGTACTTTGCAAACTTAAGTGTGGTTTCCATATAATCGTAATCGCCGTAAGAGTGCCCAGGACAGGGTCCCAGCACTGTCTGGGGCAGGTAATGTAAACATGCCCCAGACACCGCAGAAAGAGTGTTTCCATTTGTCTTCGTGCACCGCAGACAAACCGGGAAGTGACATTGGCTTTGGCGGAATTCACGCTTGGAGGTGGAAGTGAAATCAAAACACTTTATCTTCGCAATTCAATTGGACAGTTCTAGTCATGTGATTTGCCGAGAACAAAAGATCCTCCCCGGCATGTCGCAGATCGCCGCAGACGAGTGTTTCCATTAAATGTTTCCTTTGTCTGGAACTCAATTCAACTCTTCCGGCACCGCAGACAGTTTGTCGCAGACCGCCACAGACGACGGAACGAAGTGTTTCCATAAAAAATAGGATAGCCGGAATCATGCCCCAGACGGTGCTGGGATACTGTCTGGGGCACTCTTACGGCGGTTACGATTATATGGAAACCAGGCTTAATAATTCCTTTGCATGGGTCTGGGTTCGTACTAACACAAAAAATAACCTCTTTTATGTTGCTGAATACTGCATTACCAAAGTGCTGTCAATTTCTCTCCTGACGTCGTGGACGATAGCGGTAGCATCGGACGCAGATAGAATGGCATCTAAAGAATGTCTCTGGATATCTGCCAGCAGGCGAGCTGGGTGACCAAGCCTCACGACCTAAGGTTTAACAAGTTATGACAATCGTCTATCATAAACAATGACAGTCAGTTTTTTTTTCATAACAAACTTTATTGAGCTGCAAATAATCGAAAACAAAGAAGAATTTACAAGAACATACAACGAGGTACAAACGGGTTACGAAAACACATTCGAAGCGCAGCCCCAATTTGAAAGAAAACGCAATAGACGACTTACATAAACAGAATACAACACGAAATTGTTACATGACTTCTAAACCGCATGAAACTATGACAAGACAGTCAGGAGGTTGTATCCAGGAGTGGGTGCAATAAACTTCAAAGATCGAAACAAGGTGATAGATTGTTACACGATCGAATACTAGAACCGCAGAAATTGCTTGAAGGCTAACAGGACGATAAAGCTGGTGGCAGACGTGTTAAACAACACAGTTGATGAAGGGACCTGAAATGTTATAGTAGACAGGGATAGAACTTCGATTTTTTTAAAAGACAACCGGAATAGTATATGCCCAGATTTACTAGTGCGCCTGCATTTTTACTAGACAGGGTCAGTTTTTACTTAAAACTCCTATGCAAAAAAACACGAAGGAATATACGTGTAATACCGGTGTTCTTTTGATTTTCTTGTTGTTCGAATGGATACCGAACATTCTGTTCTTAGTAGAACAGCATTATTTCTGTTTATTTACAAGAAAATTTTAATATCATTTTTATAAATTTATTCTAAGACAGAAAATGCAGCAAAAAGCACAACCAAAATCTCAACACTTACGCTAGTGAAGTTATACGTGCACATTTTAGTGGTTTTCCTTGACCTTTGGATCATGAAAACTTTTGGACCAGAATCGATGTTTTGTGAAAGAACAACGTGTAACTTTGCAATATCACTCGATTATATTCACAATAAAAACAAGTTTGACCTTTGTCCGAACTTAAGGCCCTGTCACACTATTGCGTATGAGAAACACGTATTAGTTGCGTATGAAACTGATGAAAAACGAATTTTCATACGCTCAATGTGCCATTCGGAAAAAAAGAGAATTGTTCGTATACTTACAGTTTTGAACCTATGGGTAGCGTTATAAGTAGGCATATCAATCACTTGCAAAAGGCCAGCGTATCGTCAGCGTACTTTACCTATGAGTAACGTACTTCTAGCGTAGCTCTTGCGTATTCAGCGTATTCCTAGCGTATGCTTAGCGTATAAACCATACGTCCGAACACGCACAAAATTCTTAAGCATACTTAAAAAAAGATACTCTACCCATGCAGCGTATGCCAATGTATGCGATCGTGCTTGAAACGTATACAACCCATGTCTAACGTACCTTCAGCGTATACCATTACCAGCGTCTACCAGCGTATGTTCATACGCTGGCATACACTAGTACGATACGCAGTAGGGCTATTACTTGATTTCACTTAGGACCGGTTCAAACGTCGCATTTGTCATGCGCCGAATCTAATGCAAATTAGGTAGAATAACAGATTTTACTCATTAGCATTAGATTCGGTGCATGAAAAATTCGACGTTTGAAGGGGGTACCGGCACTAAGTGGCATTTAAGCGTGAGAATTTTAGATTGGGAACGCCTTTTGTTGTATCACCAAGAACTTGACAAGTATTTATATCTTATTTTGAAAGCTAATACTCTTTACAGAACCCCGGTATTAGTTTATGAAGAAGTTTACTAGTTCGTTCCAGTTTTTACTAATGTTTGGACTAGCGGACTACCACCAGCTTTGAACCCTGTTAGAACAGAGAAGAACTTGAAAGAGGTCGGTGGAAAAGGAGCTTGGGTCTGCGAGGTTAATAAAAGTGCGACTGTTTAGAGATTTGTATTTACAAGTGACCGTTTTGCTCTGACGGTATTTGAATGAATACCTTGCGAGCAGAGATCTTTAGTGGTATTTGCAGAGAACAGCATATTTTTCTTGATCACGTGCCTTACTTCTCCATCGAATTTGAACAAATTTGTTCAGCTTGTCCACAGTTGCAAAGAACAGGTCTTGTTTTCATTACAAAATAATTAAAACACTCACTCTAACATTGCCACGTGCAAGTCTCTCTACCATGTTATCAACAGCAACGTTTGACGGGGCACAAGCCAACACCTTAGAAAAAATTACAATATTGCAAAATTTGTTAGACATTCAGTACACCACAATTTAAATATTCTGAAATGCTGAAAATTTCCATCAAAGGTCTCTCAGAATTTGAGTCTTAGTACCTGGTTGCAAAATTGGAGACAAAATAATTATAGAAAGAAGAAATCACCGTATTTTCCGGACTATAACCTGCGGGCTATCTGTTAATTTAATCTTGTATATATATCACGCAAGGTGTGGGTAATCTACCGGCAAATTCTGAAGTTTACAACATGACGTTTAGTACTACAATTGCTTGTTGTAGTTTCATAAGTGAACATTTTGCGATATTTTCCCACTGAACTGTTTAACAGTTTATAATGTTAACATTCTCGTTAACAAATTGTTTTATGATGTTTTAATTAACAGTTCAATGTAACGATATGCGTGGTAGAAATGAACGAATGGGTTATATGGCGGTGCAGGTAATCTGTTAACCTTTGTTTCTTTTTGTGATAAAAACACGGGGGTGCAGGTTATAAGCCGTAAAATACGGTTTAAAATTCTACGAGCAATCTCGCAATTTACAACAACTACCATTAACAAAATGATTGGTTATTATTGAAAACTTACTTGTAACATGGGTAATACACATCAATTTTAGAGGACTTCAATATGCTGTTAAGTAAATCATAAAACAATTCCTGGTATTCACAAACAAAACCCCATTCTATTTCCCAATCCCCACCTGGTTCTGAATTCAGAAATTTTGAAAAGGGAGAGCCAGAACCTAAACTTCCACAGTGTTAAGCAGAAAGAGACTGTAACTGCCAGTGGGCAGGACAATAATCCATCAATTGCAGTTCAGCCTCCGGCACAAGCAGGTACTCATTAATACAGCTGAGGCGACGGGAACTGGTCAGTAGAGTGTCTTGCTCAAGAAACTCTTGGTGTTTAGGTTATGAGTTTCAAACTTGCTAAGAACTGACAACTGTGCTACTGACAAAAGTTACAAGTTAATGTAGTTCTGAATATTTTATTAGTATGTGTACTCCAATTGAAAATATGTTATCTGTGTTGAAAAAGATGCTTTTCTAATCTTTTTAAAGTTTTAAAGTTTTTAAAGGTATAGTGTAAAATTTTAAAATCTGGGGCTCCTATGGATAACAGTACAGTCTGTATTGAAGGGTTTACCCTAGCGAGATAAAGATTACTACTACTTTTCTTACATACTTACATATAAGTGCAAAACTGGAATATGCAATCATGTGCAAACATGGCCGGGAGTTTGGTAACTACAATACACTGCAATAACAACAGTGAAACATCTTACAAACCTTTCTTCTCTCGATGTTGTACGAAACTGAAATGCAATCTAGAATATGATTGGCTGTTGCAGCCATTAATCAACTTTGTGTTGGGGAAAGGGGTGTTTAATTTTTATGAAGTTGTGATTGTAGCTCTAATTTTACCTTCATATCAAAATGTTTCACAGCCTGCAGGATGACTTCAACAACAGTTGTTGTCTTGCCAGTACCAGGGGGGCCATGAATGACAGCAACCTCTGGCTGTGACAAGGCAAACTGCACTGCTGCCCTCTGGGATACATCAAGACAGCTGTTGAAAAGTGTATAACCTGACTCTTCAGTACCAAATGGCTGGAGCTTCAATCTTGTACCAAGCTCAACATGACCAAACAGTACGTTGACAAGGTGAGCTGAAGGGCCTCCTTTCTGCTTGGCCAAGTCATTCAGCGCACTGCAGAAATGAATGGCACATTACGTTTATAAGTCCAATTGTTTCATTTTCTACCACTAAAAGTTTTGTTACTACAGTATATGTAATTATGAGAAAGTAATAGCTCTAGGGGGAGCACAAATTACATTAAAAAAGCCCACTATTCCAGTATGACTTTGGAAAGTTCTGCTTTGACTTCAAAATTTGGTTGTTGAGGAATACTCAAACAGAAACGGCATAGTATACACACTTAAGAACAAATGGACTCAGGTATGTTTGCTTATAGTCAACTATTTTTAGTTGGTTGAGTTGGATGGTTAACCTATGTTCTATTGGAGAAAACATGTCAGTTGGTTTCAATGATGTCTTAAATCTGATAACCTAATAATTACCAATTAAGAAAAGCTTTACCTCTTAGTTCTCCTGTATGTGATGTCATTTGCGAGTTTGGTCAACTGAAAAGGTCCATCCTCGTCAACTGAGAGAGTATCACTTGTCTCATCAAATGCAACAGTGATGACAGCCTGTGTGACTCGTGTGACAATCCCAGAGCTCAGCTCAGCTGTGTTTCTGTTCCCACCTGACCAGCTGAGACCGGCAATGTCTCCTGAAGCAAACATTAAAGCACTATACTTGGTTCAAGCTCCTACTTCAAATCTGCCATTTTGTAAAGCTACAAGGAAGCTTTTGCAATTATGACATCTATACTATTCTTAAAAGCTCCCTTGTAGCTTTGTTACACCCAAATTGTTTTACAAGAATATAGTTTATCAGATTACTTCTAAGGAGAAGTTGAGCTTTGCGCTTTTAAAAAAATTTAGGGAATGTATGGGAGATAGGAGAAGAGTGTATCACTGTCTGTCATGATTGACCAACTTTTGATTTTGATCATCTCTGTTTTGCTAGACCTTCACTTAAGAAAACAAATGATGGCAAATGATGTATCTCTGAAAGTGAAAACATCTTTGTGATTATCAATCAGTCATCTACAAACCATTATCAGTTGATGCCACCTTGATGCCAAGCACTTAATTCTCATCGACTGATATTGACTACTGCATTTGTTAATATAACAATAATAATAACAATAATAATAATAATTATTATTATAATAATCATCATCATCATAATAATAATAGTAATAATAATAAAAACAATAACAGCAACAGTAATTTAACAATATCAATAGTTATGCCATGATTACTTTTTTGTTAAACATCTAATGTAATGGAAAAATGGGCTGTCTGATTCATGAAATGTTATTCATAAAGAAGAAGAGGCCATGCTTGAACACACAATCAGACTCCATACGCGTAAAACTATTTATTTAAATTTGTCACTATTTACATGCACACTTTTATCTTTTATCACCTCGTACGGTATAAATTAAGTTACCAAACTTTATTCTTTTTTCACTTGAAAACGATGACATGGAGTCATCGAAACGTTTTGTAAAACTTGTTTGGCTTGATTTCAGTAGATGTCTAACTATAAAATCTAATCTTATAATTCGAATTACTTTTTTGGCCAAATTAAGTTGCGCGCGCGTTGCAAGCCTGCTCCTTCATTAAGAATTAGAAATGACCCCAGTTGTGTCATTCTAGAAAAAAGCTGTGACAGAAGTAGACAAACCTGGTGTGAAAGAATGTGAAGGGAGGTTGGAAACTGTCGATCCAGCTGGATTTTTCCTTTCAAACGAGAGCAGTGTCCTTCCATACAAACCAGTGCAGCGACTTCGAACTCGTAACTTCAATAAGCAAACTCCTTTCTTTTGGAGTTCTGACGGCTTCGTATTTTCCCTGAGGGCTTTTGTCTCTTCAATCTCCGCTTTCCTCTCCAAATCCAGCAAAGAAATTGTCGTTTCCACAAACTTACAAACATCCGCCATTTTTAATTTTATTGGTAGTCCCCGCTGGTTTTTCTCTTGGTGGGCTCAAATTTCCGGTTTGTTTACCGGAAATGAGGACCAAACAGTTCATAAACGTGATTGGTTGATTTCTTGTCAAAAGAAACGGTTGGTTTTATTTAAATTTTGATTGGCCAATCACCAAAAGGCATTTCTTTTGAAAGGGTTTCCAACTGTCGAGTTGTCTCCATGAGGCATTCGTTCACAATTTGGATGGGGATGAGTTATTGATGCATGTTTCTCCAGAAGAACTTGGAATTTTAGATTTTAAAAATATTTGCTTCTGTGTTATAGTTTAAAAAACAGTTTTTTGCAGCTGTGACTGTGATCGATTTTTGAAGAAACATTCTTTTGATCGCTATAATTTCGACAACGCTCCTGTTCCGATAGAACACCTCATCGTCGTTCTCGAGCTCGATCAGCGATCATTATGCTTAAAGTACCTGGAAGAGAACGTTACACTGGAAGGGCCAGAGCTGAAAAGTACACAGCTGAACCTCCAAAACTACCAAAAGAACTCGACCCAGTTGTTGTTGATCCATCCACCAAAAAGCGTTATTTGAGGGGTCGCTTTCTCGGAAAGGTAGGGTAACCGCCATGAAGGCAATCATTTGGCCGTTTGACTTTGTTTTAAAATTTCTCCCTCGTACTTCTTTTACTAGGGTGGATTTGCAAAATGCTACGAGCTGACCGACTTGGACACGAAAGTTGTCTATGCTGGAAAAATTGTCCCCAAAACTTTGCTGACCAAGCCGCACCAAAAAGAAAAGGCAAGACTCCCAACCAAACATTGCAATAATTTGGAATAATTAAATATCCATGAATACTCATGCTCGCTGCAAAAGAAATTCTCAATATTCTTTGACTATTGAATTGTTTTAAGTTTAATCAACAGCTCTTATTTGTTTTCAGATGACCATGGAGATCAAAATTCATCGTGCTTTGTGTCACAAGCACATCGTTGGGTTTCAGGGATTTTTTGAAGATGATAACTACGTATACATTCTCCTTGAAATTTGCCGCCGAAGGGTAAGACCCCAAAATCCTCTCATAATTAGAATGTACACAAAAGCTCATTCGCTATTTTCTTAGCCTGGCTCGTAGCTGTTTTGTTGTTAAATCTACGTTATATAAGTTTAAAATACTTTTTGTGAAACGGCTGCAGTTTTGAAAAAGGTTTCTTTAAAATTTTGCAATACGATATACACGTTTAATAAATCTAAACGGAGAGGCGATTTGCTTAAAAACAGCATTTAACTCCATTAAGAAATGGTAAATATTGTGCTTCTTTATATACTGGACTGTTTTTTCATTTCCGAGGTTTCCTGGCAAAATATAAATTAAACGCTGAAATTGTTCAGATTGCTTTTTGATCCTTCGTCAACCGATTTTTTAGCAC